>JAKSZP010001117.1:0-10540 GCA_022478985.1 Massospora cicadina | reverse complement strand
AGGAGGAAGCTGAAGTGGAGGCCATCCTGGAATCTCGGAAGTCGCGACGATCAGTCTAATACCTTGTTGCCTGAAAAGGATATCCAGCTTATGAAAACAGTTGGGTCAAGGCGCGCGATTGCGCGTATTGTATGGACCTGGTTGACGCTTTCCACACATCCCACCCTGAGGCTCCCCGCCCGCTGCAGAAGGCCGCGATGATTATGGCTATCAAGTTACCCAAAGCGCATAAGAATGTGGCTCTGGTGCAGTTTCCCAGTGGGGGGCCATCCCTTTGGGAAAAAGAAAGGGTAATGTAAGTCTCAGGGAGTGTACTTTGGCCCTTGATCGAGCTATCTTTCCATTCCCAAGTAAGAAAACACTGAAGAGGATGGTGGTACCCCTCATCACCCAGGGTGATCTCACCCACATAGTCACCGAGCAATGGGTGACAGCTAGCCCACTTCAGATCCCACCCTCAATTTCCTCACTCACCTCAGCAGAACTGTTGCAGGGAATCAGTGAAATTTGTGCTGAGATTATTGAACTAAAATCAGTCAGATCTAATTCAGGTGGCAATTGAGCTGATGGCCGAAATTTGAATGGCTGTAAAAGCATGAAGAATGAAACATCAGCTGGATTACCTGATGGTTCCGATTTGACCCCAAAATCAGCAGAACAAATATTAGGCGCCATCGATGAGAGTTTGAAACCCTCCAATAGTAATTTGGGCGTTGTGCCTGATGGGCCTCTATCAACTGAATGAATGGTTAATCAACTGAGCGTGGGTGGGTTGGCCATCCCAAACCCATTCCCAACCAAATGGTCCCATCCCTATATTGGATGGTCTTGGGGGATTCCTGTCACTCATCGGGCCAAATGCCATCGCACTAACCATCAGAAACATAATTGACCCCTGGTCCAGATGTTTGAGGTCGAACTGACAGAGATTCAGCCCACTGCCAAATTTTGCGATGATGGTTCTCAAAGAATAAACCCCCCCTCTACCATCCAATTCACCAGTTAGGCTGAATTTGTGGATCCCAACCACACTTTCACCAATTGACCACTATTTAATCAGTTGCAAGGCACTGAGAAGATTGTTGGTCAATTTTCTTACTTTCCTTTACCAATAAAATTTTACCAAAAGAGATTATCTGTTATTTTTCCCCTTATACTGCATCCATGATGGCATTTCTCTCAATCCAGTGAGTAATCCTTACCTTGCTGTTATGCTACCACTGTGTTATATCACACTTCTTGGCTCCATATCAAGTCGCACAGTTGGCAATGCCCCTGCCATTCTGGCTTGCCTTTTGGGTGCTCAAGCATCCTGACTGGCAGGCTGGTCTAAACTCTTTCTGCCATTTCCATGACAATTCCACGCAACAAGCCAGATGGTCTGCGACATCATAATTAATTAATTCCCAGTAATAATACTGGCAAATATAGTTAGTTGTTTTTCTCAGGCCTCCATGCCCAACAACCTTATGAGTGGCTTAAATGATCGCTGCTCTCTCTGACAGTTTTAGAAATAATAACCATTTCCCATATATTATCTTAAATACTTGTCCATCATCGGTCTCAGTGTTTTCCATTGCTTTTTTAAGTGCACCTTGGATTTCTTGAGGCTCATCCTCAATTCTTCCTTCGACCATTCTCTGGAATAGCTCATCCACCTGCGGATATACCAACTGGACCATTGGTAACTGTGATAAGCCATTTGCATTCTGATGAGAAGCCCCTGCTCAGTGGACTATCTCATAATCATAAGCCAGAAGTTTGAGTGCCCATCAGGCCAGTCATCCTTCAGGTTCCCTCAGATTGTGCAGCCAACGCAACGATGAGTGGTCCGTTACCACCTTAAAGTGCATTCCATGGACATACACCCAAAACTGTTTTATAGGCATAAATGACTGCAAGGCATTTACGCTCAGTTATGGTGTAATTCCTCTCTGTGGCAGAGAGTGTCCAGTTCACATATGCCACCAGATATCCATCCCCAAGTTCATCTACTTGGCTCAGTATGGCGCTGATCACCATCAACAAAGCATCAGTTTGAATGATAAACTCCCAATCAAAATTCAGATATTTCAGAATTGGCGAATTTATCAGGTACCGGCGTAACTCATCAAAGGAGTCCTGAGCCTCTTTATTCCATATGAATCCTTTTTTGGATCCTTTAATAAATGGAATAAGGGCTCAGCTATTCGGGCGAAGTCCAGAATAAATCTTCTATAGTATCTGACCATCCCAAGGAATACTTGGATGTCTCAGACACTCTTTGTCACAGCCATCCTTTCAATAGCTGCTATCTTCTGGGGCTGTGGTTGCAATCCCTTTGCATTGATCACAAATCCCAGGTATTCAAGCTCCTTCTTGAAGAAGTGACACTTCCATGACTTGATCTTTAGGTTAGCCACAGACAGTCTCTTAAGCACTTCCTCCAAGTGCTGAAGGTGATCAGTAAACGTCCTACTGAACACGTATATATCATCCAGATATACCAAGACGCATGACAACTTCAGGTCACTTAATACCGCGTCCGTGGCCCTCTGGAACGTCGCAGGCGCATTACAAAGACCCTGGGGCATCCTAGTTGGCTGGTATAACCCCTGTGCGGTGATAATTGCACATTTTTCTTGGTCTTCTGCTGGCAAGTCAATCTGCTAGTATCCTGAGATTAGGTCCATCGTGGAGAAATACTTTGCTTCTCCTAATTGGCCTTGCGCATTGTCAATCCTTGGTAGGGGATACGAATCCTTCTTTGTAATTTTATTCATCCTCCAATAATCAATCACTACCCAATTTGATCCATCTTTTTTCTTTACAATCAAAATTGGGCTTGCCCAGGGACTTGATGATGGAACTAGAAGCCCATGCTTTACTAGTTTGCTGATCGCATCTTCCACTACTGCTTTAGTGGCTTTCAATCTTCAGATCAGTATCATTTTTATCAGTATATTTTCTCCGGTGTCAACTTTGTGAATTACGCCTTGCATTCATCCCAAATTGTGATCATCCTGCGCGAATATTTCCCAATATCTCTCGAATAATTTGAGCACCTCCTCCTTCTGCCCTTCTGGAAGATCTGCAAGCTTCTCTTGATCAACTAATAAGTTGATGCTTTCAGACACTCTGGTCAGTAATCCCATATCCTTGAGAGATCCAAAATCATGGAATCGTCTCAATTCTGCCATCAGGATTAAATGAATAAACGCAATAATTTGATTTTTCTTAATCTTCATTGTTTTTTTGCTTAAATTCGCCAAAAGAGCTCATATTTCTCCATGGCCCAGCATAATTATCCCAGGAGGCACTTAAAGCTCCACTCTGGACTTCTTCCAGGTTTTCCAACTTCTCCATACAACAACTCTGGAATCTCTAGAGTCAACCCTGTGTTGACTATCATCTGCGATCCGGCCAGTATGGTTTCTTATTTCTTGATCTGCAAAGGAATTCCCCAGTTCTCTAGGATCTCAGCTGTCATCTCCCATTGCTTCCTACTAAATAATTGGTACTGAATCAGTATAATGCTGTCATTGTATATCAAGTTAATGAAATTATTTCTCCAGTTCAGCGGAACTTCACCATTATTTTGATATACTAATGGTAACGTCTGACCCAGGATGGTCAACATATTATCCTCAAAGTTACATTTAACTCCGTATTTCCGCAGAAACTCCGTTCTGATCAGGATATCATAGTTTTGATTTGCCAAAACTATTGCTGGCGCGGATACCACCAATGACCCAAATTGTAGTGGCAGCGCACTATATGCTCCACAGGAAACGGTGGTGTTCAGCTCAGCTGTTCCATATTCCTTCTTGTGTTTCAAGTCTGGAGAGATCTTCATCTTCTTCACCAGCTTGGTCGACACAATGTTGATGGGTGCTCCGCCGTTGACTATTGCCCATACCCTTACTCGATTCACCTGAATATCTATATATGTACACTCAGAGTATTGTAATAGGGTATTTACTGAGTGAATTGCAGCGTTATTAGCTGAATCTAGGGTATTAATTATCTATGCCAATATTCAGGAAATGATTCCTCAATTGTGCCAAGGGGAATTGACAGGTTGGCCTCATCTAACCAAATATTGGTTAACTCATCAGGATTTTTGGCGGTCCAAATCTTCTCCACCAGCTGTCAGGCGTATGGCCGGGCAACCTCCTGAACTATCTCAGGGTCAATCTTCTTCACCTCAGCTCTGGTCATGGCATTTATATCCATGCTGACCACTTGATATATTAATCTTGCTCATCATCCATGAACAAGTCGCTGATATCTACTTCTTTGTTCATAGCATTGGGAGAAACAGGTTTCTCCGCCGTCCTAGACTGTTCCTTGTATAGACAGCGGGACCTTTTCCCAAATCCTTGGTGGCTGCTATTTCCTTAGCCTGGACCATATTAACTTGATCGGTCAGCTTTTTGCAGTGTGCGGCAAAATGCCCTTTCCCGCCACACTGAAAGCAGACCTTTTCCTTCTTTTTTACCAATTGTAATCCTCAGGCTTATTCCCTAGCATAGTTCAGTTAAAAGTCTCCTTTGCTCCTTCACCTCCCTTCATGGGATTCAAACTTTGGACCAGATTTGACTTGAAGCTTCTATCAGGAGCATTGAACATTGCTCCCAAAATCTTCAAATTGTCTACCATTTGCGAGGTAGTTATCTTGGTTGCGAATACAGTAGATATCATTTGATGCAAATTGCAATAGGGCCAAAGGGCCGCTTGTAAGTCAATTCTTGCATCAAAGTCATCTAACACCTTTGCTCCAGCCAGGATCTGTGATTCCTGATAGAATCGATTTGTGAAGCTTGCAAGAGACTCATCTTTACGGAATTGAATTCCCATAAAGTCTTGCTTGCATTTTGACATGCGGGTTGGACTGCCAAATTCCTTCATTATTGCTGCCTTAGCCTCGCATAAGACCAGCTGTCCCCCTCCAGGTGGAATAACACCAGATTCTGACAATCTGTGCTTAAGCAGTACATGACTGTCAACGCCTTCTGATGATCCCTTTATCCATTCATGGTCATGTCAAATAGTCAGAAAAACGCTGGGGCGTTATCCCGATGGAATGTAGGCAATTTAGGGGTTTCCCTAAATTCCTCCAAGTCAGTTCATGCTGACTCTCTCAGTTTGGCTATTCAGTTTACTTGCGGAGTGTCATCGGGCGTCATCTCTGAAATAGCATTGAATGCAGGTGGCATATTTCTTGGGTTATGCATTTTCCCAAGTATCATTCGAAGACTTCCTTCTTTGACATCATTGGCCACTTCCAACTTGCTTGCACTTCTGTGTGCTTTCAATTTCTCTACTTCTTTTAATAACTTCTCAATGTCCGCACCAAATTTTCTTAAATGAACACAATCCACTTCACATTCCGTTTTCAGAAATAGGACCTCTTGGACGAGATCTCCTTCTTTCTTCTTTAACGAGTTTACTTTGCCAAGTAACTTGTTCATGAAGTTGGCTACGTTGTCAACTCCTTCCTCCACCTTGGTTACTCGTTCCTCCAAGGCTGCAAACTCCTGGTGGTCTGCAGAGTTTAAAGCGTTCTGGTTTACTGTGGCAATCTCAGTCCACAACATATGCATCTCTTCTTTGTATGACATTCTGGATTAGATCTTCTACTCAACTACCTCTGTAGTGAGCACCAACTTGTAAAAATTTTACTCTTAGGAGTTGATTATCAGAGGTCAACCTTAGTAATCTTTCTACTGCACAGGTTTGGTTTCCTTGTGCACCTTGCGTTGTATTAGTATATATAATCTGAAAATAGTATGATGACTATTATCCGTAGTTGAGTTAGAATTATCTTCAGGCCCAACGCTTCAGCTGGTATTTCCAATAATACTGAATATTGCACTCTTAGGGATTCGTTCCCTAAAATCCTGTCCACTCAATATTTGTTAAGATCCTCTGATGACAGTCCCCTTTGGCCCAACACACAGTCAGCAGTAATCCCTTAGCCGTGGTTCCCTTCATCTCTAGATCCCCACTTGGATCTCTACTCTTCTCTGAGAGTCTACCAATTATTGCCTTCTGCAATAATATCCTTGAGATGGAATCTTCACGCTAGATACTGATAGTCTAACTATTACCAAATCTACAGTCAAACTAATAAGGTTCTTTATTAGTTCTTTCCCAACCATAGACTTGTGTCAATCAGTGAGTATTTTTCAGTGTATTGCTACTGTTTTCTACTTGAGTGTGTTTGAGTGTTTTTTATTATAGTGAATTCTAGGGAATTTATAGGGGATTCAGCTGTCTAACCCTTGGTTGACACCTCTTTTGATGAAACAGCAGCCGTTGCCATTGAATCACCCTTCCTCATCTCAGCAGCGATGGTCTTCCCCATCCTGACTAGGATTCTGACATTAGACATCCTTGAGACCACAAACAAAAGAGTCAGAAACGTATCCTTAACATTTTCCTCTCAATTCAAGCGAATCATCCATAATTGGCTAGCAACCAATCGATTTTATAGTTGCAGGTGGCTTCACTCACCTCGCAACTCATTAAAAATTCCCAATCAGTTGGTGATGAAACCTGACTGATCCCAATTGGTACATCTGATAGTTAATTACTATCAAATGCCTTATTTCGTTGGCCACTCTGCCCAATGAGATATTAGGTATTCATCCGGATCAATCCCTGATGGATATGACCAGATAAATATCCTAAAATCCCCTGAACGTAGTTCCTCCAAAATTTGGGTCAACCAATTTCCAATTCACTTCGCCTTAGGGAATTTTTCCCCTAGTGATACCAGGTAATCTAGCAGGCTGGGAATATGGGCAAAAATCCCAACACACCCCATGCCTACTTTAGGGATCTCCAGTCCCACCTTTTTCTAATCTAGCAGGCTCACTACTCACAACTAAAATAAGATGGACAAAAGAGAGAACTTTATTTGGGAGGAAGAACAAATATTTATATTTAGGCTACTATGTTTATGAAAACCCCTTGGCCATCTAAGCTGGAACCTCAACCAATTATAGTCATTCATGGTAGCAATTCCCTCCCATTCCGCTCATCCCAATCACCAAATATTAGGTCAACTCAACCTTGGCACAAGTTTCTGGTCAGCTGTATATAGATTCCTATTATAATAAATACTTTGAGCATCCTTGGCATAAGTTTCTGGTACTTCAAATTAGGCAGCAAATTCTAATCAGACGATTGATAATGAAACCTTGGCTTTCCGCTGAAAAATCTCACAATTATCTTTAATGGCAGTTGGCATCAGGATAAGCTTCTGCCAAACTCAAATTCAAGTTAGCAAAATCATTATTAGATGCTTTTAGTTGAATACATTGACTTTCCTCTGGAAATTCCACAATCATCCATGATTATAGAGCTGGTGCTAAACTAGGAATCCGCTGAACCTAAAGCAATTATTATTTTATAACATTGAATAATATCAAACTAGTCGATTAGCCAGCAATCACGCCCAACCAACTGACACCCCTAATTCTAATATTTTATGGGTGGAATCAATCTGTTTAATTTCTGACAGGAGCCTCCAGAGAGGGCTTCAGCAACGGAGCTTGACTGAGAGTGTGAATCTTGGGCCAGTGGGCAGACCATCCTGAAAGTTTTCTTAAAACAAAGGGACAACCAATATATGACCATTCTTCAAAGTTAAGGACAAAATATTTGCTTTCAACTAAATCCTGACATCAAACTTTCACCACCACTCTACTCCCAAGATTAATAGGGTACAGAAGATTTTTGTTTGCCTAAAAGTGATACACCAAATGATATTTTCCAACTTGATAATCTACTAACCCCAGAACCTTCATCACGGGAATACCTTTGGAAGCCCCTCCCCTAACCATATCACCTGTCAAGTATTTCAACTCAAGGAGTTGGCTAGGTTTTGGTTAATAAAATCTCAGTGGCTCCTGTATCCACCATAATAGTAGTTATGATTCTCCCTAAAGGGCATGGAAGAGTATCAGTCAAAAAAATATCCCAAATGGTCTTTATTTAAAGCATAAAATGCCAACGCCTCACCAGAAAACTTTTCATCAGGCTAAACGTGCTTCCAGGGTATGTTTTTATCATAGAATGGAGAGGGATAATTGGCCACTCTTATTACTGAGGCCAAATATCCCATCATAGCTTCAGCAGTTGCATAAACTTTTTTATATTGTAAAAGTAACTCCTTTTCCCACCGCATGTGTTCTGCAGATCATGGTAGGGGTCAAGCGCGTGTTCTCTGGGGTGATATGGTATACTGAAATGGGTTCCAAACTAGAGCCACAAGAGATGATATTTGTCTCGTTTTTATCTAAAGAATTAGCTTTATAAAACGCATTTTGGGGTGTGAACGACCCCATACCCAATTTGGCGGCAAGGAGTGCATCGTTTTAAGTCCATTACCACCATGCAATTCATTAATGATCCCGCCTGCACCATTAAAACATGGTGCCAAGAAAAAAATCATTTTAATTAGTTTGTTCTTGTTAATTTTTGGGGGAAAGTTAGAGAATCACAACACCCAGATTGTGAAGTGTACAAATCAACCAGGTATAAGCAAGAAGGGTGGGAACTTCCCAGTTGGAGGTAGCAAGAAAACTCTGAGATTCAACAACCATTGGCCAAATGAGAAAACGGTGTTGAGCCCCTTGAGGACGTGACAAACAGCTGGCGCACCCAATTCACACTTAGTGAAAGCCCCACATGGATATTTCTAGTGCATGTAAAATAAAGTGGTTGGTCAACTAATATAAGAAGAGTGTTTTTAACTTTCCCATTTCCAGAGAGGTGGTGCAGGATGCACAGCCACACTGTCAGGGAACTAGTCATTAGCAAGATTAGAAACAGGGAACCGCAGAAAGTGCCAGAGAACAAGGGACCCTGGGAAAGGTGTACAACGCGGTATATAGTAGTTTATAGCCAAAAAAAACAACAAAAGTTGGTTGGACCCCAGAGGGGAGTCCATATCCAAGTGGATATCTATGCTGGGGTGCTGGGGTGCCTCGATATGGAGGGGACCAGGATGGCCCAGCGATGCACCAGATAAGGTAGATATTTTGTTAAAATAAAGAGACCAACGTTATTAGGTACCTCCTCAAGGAGGTCCGCGCAAAGGTTCACCTAAGGAACCATATTAAAAAATGTAAAGCTAATAAAGTATTTTTACTAAGAAAGTCAACCAACGAGGAAATTTGGTCTCATGGAAAAATATTTAGGCAATAGGGGAGAGTTGTTGATTGGTGGAAGTGGTGCTAAGCCTAAGCAAACAAATAGGTGCACTCTACTATCAGCCAGGGTCCTGTAACTCAAAATTGACTAAGCTCAGGTTATAGATTGTAACTGGACTTGCCCCAATTTAGTGTATTAAAGTTGCAATGGGCTTTGAGACCCTGTTCCTATAACAACTGTAATAAACCGTTGGGATTGGGAATGTAGCTGGTGCGATTTAATGCCCTGTCTGTAGTGCTAGGATGTAACGCCATGCACGTTCCCAGTACCAACCTGGGCACATTTTTCCTGTACCCAGCGTTGGTCCAGAGTATGTTTAAGGTCAAGGAGGCCTGCCAACCTAACCTTTTTTGCCTCATGACGTCAAGCTTTATCCTTGCAATCCATTCCCTCAATCAAGGCATTAAGCTATGACAACCCAGAGCCTACAACCAAAATACTGACTGATCAAGTTACCGCCGTTTACTTTATACAAGCCTACTCAAAAAATCTTGATAAATTTATTGTACCATTGATGAATTGTTGGAAAACTATAATTCATGGGGGATGACCATGAGGTCAGCTCCTAGCAACGTTTGATTGAAATGGCCAGCCTGATCACTAGCACCACTCATGGTAAGCATATCGCCAACCTACCTTTTAAATCTTGGAATCAAAGGCAAGCTTGTGCCCAAAACAAATTTTGAGAATTAGACTCACAACTCTACAGAAAGTTCCATCAGCTTATACTTCAAAATTTTCAATTGTTAGAAAATTTCTTGTCAATTTGATGAATTTATGATACTATGGGGATATATTACCTACCACCACTGCAAGGAAGTCGATCAACAACACCTTGACTGGTTCCTAGTTGCCCTTAAAAACCCTTACCTTGACAACATATACTTAGCGCAACTAGCTTGTGTAGATCAAGCTACTGCAGATTGTCAAAATTATGTGAGAATGGTGACCTACCGCCAAAACAACCCAAATTTCTGCCATCAAAAATTCAGATGCTGAAGTGTTGGACGCCTCTGACATTGAGGATATTCTGAAAATCCGCAAGGTTAAGCCACACAGAAGTTAACCAACAGTTTCACGCCCTCACCAAACAAGTCTAGCAGTTGATCATGTTGGTACAGTTCAGCGATCTATAACAACCTTTGCTGCTTTAATTGTGGACATCCTAGGCATAACTTCTGCCAATGTCACACCCCTTGTGCTCAGTGCCAGACAGTTCAACCAGGTGAAGTTGCTCTTATTGAGGAGAGCTACAAGCCTTGATATGCCATCTATCTCAAGGACTGCCAATTTGTCTTCTCCAGTTCGCCTGTCCAATCCTCGACCCAAAATGCCC
>JAKSZP010001116.1:0-10618 GCA_022478985.1 Massospora cicadina | reverse complement strand
CATGTGGTGGTAGATCTCCCAGATGGTCAACAGGTGGTTGAAACAAAGTGCACTATATGGGCCAAATCTAACCAAGTCTTTGTTACTTTTGACTTCCTCCCCACTATGGTGCAACGTACAGTACTCAAATGTTGCCTCTTGGACAGATTACAAAATTACTGGGAATTACACGCTTTCAAAATGCAGCGCTTCATGCTTATGCCAGAGCTTAGCACGGGCAAAGCAATTTCAGTGATCACCCCATCTGTGGTCATCGTGGAAGACTTGACCCAAATTCCGCACACTTCAGTGCTCAATATTGATGGGCAAGAATCCTGCCAATTCCATGTTATGGTGGATAGCACACTCCTATCTGCACCTTTTGTCATGCTTTTGGCCATAAGGCGCACACCTGCCATTCCAAAGAGGGCATCACATATAATGAAATACTCCCTAATTCAATGGGAAGCACCAACTCCCATTATGAACCAGCCATTGACACTGATGCCGCATTCCCATGGGGTGCGCAGGGGTGTTGCATTCAGGTAAAACCCGTGTCCATGCAAGAATGCAAACAGGTTAAACAGGCTCATAGAGCAGTAGCCAAGGCAGCAGCTACGGCTGCATCAGTGATCCCACCTGCCCAGATTCAGGATAACAGTGAGTCATTCTCAGATGAAGCAGCTTAAGAATCTGCTCACCAATCAGATTGGGCCCACCAACCTGCAGACCAGATGGATGAGTCGAATTTACCCAAGGAAAATTACAAGCACCAATTAGAACTGATTCCATCAACCAATTATCCACCAAGTTTTTGTCAACTTCTGATGGTGCACCACAGAAACACAACAAAGCGAAATGTTGACCCAAAATTAACAAAACCAAAATCTGACATTAAACCCATAGCAAAAGCGATCCCTAAGGACATTTACCTGGTGGCAAACTGCACATGCAATGCCATCAAGGAGCGTACTGAAAAAGCTACTCAGGAAAGTCAAGGGGGCCCTTCCCATTGCACCTGAGGTGTGATGGGGGGATCCTTCACAATAGGGACGTTGAACATTGCTAGACTCAAGGCCTCACCATCTTGGGCTTGGAAATTGAGTTTTTTAAAAAATAATTTACCTGTGGACATCCTGGACATTCAGGAATCCCACTGTCCACACGGTGCCAAGGAAACATGGGAAACCATGTTCCTCCCCTCCTTTTCCTTTTGGTCTCCACACCGTGGGGTGCTTACACATGTGACCCATAACTTTAAATTTATTTCTAAACATTCTTACTTCAATGGCCGTGTGCTTGTGGTGTCCTTTTTGTGCTATGAGAAAGTGCACGCTATCCTTGATATTTATGCCCCAACCTGTGCGCGAGCTTGCCAGGAGTTCCTCTCAGCTGTAACTTCCCTCCCACTTCCTCCTAGCCTGTTTGTAGTGGGCGACATGACCTGCTGGGCCAACCTGGCCACTGACTGCTGGCCTTCTGCGCCTGCCCCTCTGCATGGGCACATAGAACTTCGCGTTCTAAAAGCCACTTTGGGGCTGTTTAATACCCTAACTAAACATGCACCGCTGCTCCCCAACATGTCTCGTCCCCATGTGCACAACGGCAGCTGAGGTCTATGTCCCGCATTGACATTATTCTTGCCCTGTTGAGCTTTTGGTCTCAGGTTACACAATATATGATGACAAAAATCAATTTCTCTGACCACAAGTTGGTGTCAATTTCATTCTCTTTGGCACACCCAGCCGCACAGGCGCTGAAGTGGATCAAACTTTATCCAGCCAAGATCATGTCGCCCAGGTTTTCCTCATGGTTGGACACCAAAACCTCAGCACCAGAGTCACCGCACCGTTCTGTGCAGAACCGCTTTCTACCAGGTTAACCTTCAAAGCAAACACCATCCACCAGACATGCCACCTTTCATTGCGTTGCTTCCAGGCTGCCTCAGTGGTCATTTTGCGCATGCTTAAAGAAGTGTACCATCTGGAGTCTAATGTCCCTGCTGCAGGCTACAGCCCAACTTGGGGTTGCTCGTGGGCAGGGGTGCTCTCTTGCCTCAATGCACTGGTAAGGCAACACAAACATCGCATTTGTGTACAGTACAAAGCAAAAAAATAACAGTGGGCGATATGTGCTTTGCCTACTTTTTCCAAAGATTCTTCACACTGCGACAGAGCTTGGCTTGTACACAGGTAAGGCGGCTGGACCACTCTGTCACAGACACTCCAGCTGAAGTGGCAATCAAAGTTTGAAACTACTACTCCAAATTGTATCAATTCAATCCAGTCAAACTGTCTAAAGTTGATAAATTTCTTGAAAGTGCACATATCCACTCCATTTCCTGTTATCTGGAGTGATGAATTTAATTTCTCGGGATAAACTCTGGTATGCCATTTGTGGTGCACTGCACAGGAAATTTCCAAGTCAGATGGGATTCCTTATGATTTCTACAAGATATATTTTAATTATTTCTCCTCTTTGTTGCTTGCCTCAATGAATCAGTGTTTGTTGGAAACGCGCCTCCTTCCTGGGGGCCAGGAGGCTTTCACAATAATTCTGTATAAAAAAGGTTATAAGCTGTACTTGGCCAACTAGAGCCCCATTTCACTCACTAACACAGATACTAAATTATTTACAAAAATTATGGCCAACCGCCTAGGGGAAATTGCCTCTGATATCATTTCCTCTAAGCAATTTGGATTGATCCCCGAGTGGTCTATATGGGACAACATCCACACTGTGACCAACGTCTGCCAATCTACGGCTACTGGGTCACTTGTTTTTTAGACCAGCAGAAGGCTTATGATAGAGTCAACTGGGATTACCTTAAAGCCTGCCTCCACAAGTTCAACCTCCCAAATCGATTCATTAATTGGGTGATGTTGCTTATGGAATCCATCACAATGGCTGTTCGTGGCCCTGGCTTCCTCACTGACGTAGTTCGCCCTTAAAGGGGCCTCCGCCTAGGGGACCCTTTGAGCCCGCTCTTATATAATTTCATCCTTGACCCACTCTTATGCAATGTGAATGCCCGCCTTACTGGTGTCCATGTGCAAGGACAAGCACCGGTTAAGATGTTGGCATTTGCTGATATTTGTGTGGTTGGGGTATCTAATAACCAAGATTCATGCTCACTTGAGGATACTATCCAGGTTTACTCCAGGTTAAGTAACGCTGCACTTAACGCCTCCAAAACTGAAATCCTTCTCCTTAGTCAGTTCCAATCCCGCTGTTCACCAGCACCCCATTTCCTACCTGCTTCAGCAGCTATCTCACGGGCTCGCTTGCCCCTCCTACCCCATACTGCCACGATTGTGCTCCCTTTTGTGCCAAGACCCACTGCTGGTCTGGTACGCCATTTGGGTGAGTTGCTTAAGATGTGAGGGTACACCTCATCGGTGATGGAGCACCATATTTTGGACAATGTCACAAAACATATCGCCTTTTCAGAGCCCATCAAACCTCCCCACACAGGAAGAGTTGTGCTGGCCAACTCTATGCTTCTATCTAAAGTTTGGTTTGTGGCCCATGCTATCGCCTATTCTTATCTTTCTTCTCTTGTTATATGCCCTCCTACAAGGGTGGCTTTGGTTAGGCCGCCCACCGCCATTGCACCTGGATATCTTGTTTGGCCCTCACCATAGTGGTGGGATGGACCTGCTCAACTTTGGGGCCCATGCTGCCAAAATACTTGGCACCTGGATCGCTGCAGTCACCAATCCCACACCTCAAGACCAACACGGGTCAAGCGCGGCCTGCTCTAACTACTTCCGCGCCCTGGGCCTTAGAAATCCTACCCACCCCATCTCTGTTAAAATATTTTGCCTCACATCCCTCTGCTGTGGGCCCGCATGGGACGTCGCCCCACTTCAAGCAAATTCTCCTCTCCATGCATAGCGCTGAGTGGAGAATTTGCATCAGTGGGCACACCGCCAAGAGGGGTCGCCCTTTTTCCGCATCACACAGAAAGTACAAGGCCAAGCTGTTATGATTAGTTTGATTCCAATGAGGTCCCCTAGCATGTCCAGGATAGATTATCTGGACATGTTGGACATTCCCTACTCCCTAAAAACCCAGACAGCCATCTGGAAGTACGCCCATCACCCTCTTTTGCAGCCGCATGTTTGTTCCCATGTGTGGCACTGCTTGAAACAGGTATACCATACTGCCGAGCGATCTAACACATCATACTCCTCATGTGTTGTGTGTGACCAGTATGGGACTTTGATAAACCGCCTATAAGAGTGTCCACCTTCAAAAGCGATATGGCGTGAGGTTCAGCGTCTCTTTTGCCAGAAGCAAACACAGACCTTTAGCCTATCTAAGAACATCTTCGCCTTGTCCTTGAATTCTCCTATACAACCTTCCCTCTGAGCCTTATTGGTAGCAATTGCAATGTGGACTATCCACATGGTTGTCTTGGATGCCATTTCAGGCTCTACTCCAACCCTCCAGGAAGCTGTAAGCCAATTCCAGTCGCACCTTATGGACCACTTTCAAAAATGGTTGTTTGGTTATCTCCCATCCCATCAACGATAGTTGGTCTCATCCTGGTTTCTGGTTTAGTTCATCACTTCAGACCCCTTCCTTCATATGCACTCAATAGTGGCAAAAGCCTCTACTCATGATACCCCTCTTCCTTTAATTGGCGTTCCTGTTGACAACAGGAGAGAGCGTTAGCTTCTCTGAGGTGCCTCTAGCTTATAGTAATGCTTGTTAGTTTACATATCACAAGTTTTCCGTCTCATGGTTGGTTTTCCCCCAAAAAAATTTAAAAATTTACTTGATACTGGCCATACAATCCAGGCCAGATGCGGAGGGTGCGGAGAATCTGTGAAGCTACAAGTGTGAAGGAAGTCCTGGATTCTACTAGATCAAAGGAGATCATTTGTTGCAGGGAGTAAGCGTCACAAATGCTGCTTATAATAGTGTTGAAATCTTCCATTAGGGTTGTATTCCGCATAAATTTAACTGGACTAACTCCTCTAGAAGCCAGTTCTGGTAAGCTCCAGCTTGAGGCATGTATATACTGGCGACAAAGAAGGAGAAGTCAGGCGTTTTGAGCTTTTCCGGTATAATATGGCCACCTAGATGTTGCAAGAATGCGTGGAGTTTGACCTGAGGATTTATAATTATAACAGCAGCATGTTTTTTCCAGAAAGAGTTTACTACAAATTGATCGCTCCATTCCTTGTTATTATTGTGTTGGATTTGGGGTTCCTGATTAGCAGCAATGCCAATCTGCGATGACCTTAAATTTAAAGAGGTGGTGGGCTCCTCACTCAAAATCCCAAAAATTATTTTGAATTTTATGGTTTGCAGTGTCAGGGTACTTCCATGAGGAATGTAGGAATCCAGCTCAGGTATGCTCACTTGGTGCTACGCTTCTGGATCCCACAAATAATTTAATAAAAATAAAAAACAAATAAATATAAAAATGGGGTTTTTATTGATTTTAATAAGAGCGCGGGGTAAAAATGAGAAAATGATCCACTTTCTGACTTTCAACGCTTAATATTTATACTATTTCAAAGGTTAGAAGGATCCAGGGATAGGTGTGAAATAGCTTTGAAGTTTTCCAATTTAGTTTATATGGGTGTTCATCCTATCAGATCATTAGGGAAGAGTTAGATAATTTTTGGTAATCAAACGTTGGGGTTTTGGGGCAGGATATACCCATGCAGCAGGGTTTTGATATACCCCAACCAATCACCACTCAAGAAATTTTTCTCGCCTTGGGCCTGACGCCACGCTTATAAAAGGGGGTGGCCCCCGCGCAGGTGTGGTGAAGGACTCAGTGCTGGTTGGGGGAGTACCTTCCACTGGTTTCCCCAGAGTCTGTTTTGCAATTGGCAAAATATGATCATTTGATTTTATTATATGTGCCCATGCGGGTGAACTGGTGTTACCTCAATTTACAAGGTTCCACCAAGAATCATCCAGGGTCTTTTGGCCATTCTCATTGACATTTTCACTAGTTTTGCTCATAACAGCATCAGGGAATCACAAATGGCTGATATTTCCCTTTTTAAGTGGAACTTGACCTAAAACATTCTTATTTTCAAGCTCAGAAGGTAAATGTCCAACAAGGAACTCATAGCTGCTCCCCTCAGCATCTTGTGGATTTAACAGAGCTTAAGTCCGCAGCTGAAATGCAGTAAGCTTTAGGTCCATTAGCTTGACTATTCTTATTATAAGCCTATTAGAGAGCTAGAGTGGTTGTGGGTGGCTTGGGAGGGGAGGCGGAAGATACTGAGAACCAGTCTAGGATGCTGCCCCTGCTACGTTGTAAGAAAAGTTCCTGAATTTGTTTAATGGTGACTACAGTATCCCCATTGGACGAAGCTGAGTTCATACTACCATACTTCAACACTGCAAAAGAGATTTACAAAATGTGGTGTAAAGGAGATAGGATTTTTTGGGATGATGCATCTACCACAGGTTGCAGATTGCCAGTCATTGTTGGTGGGCTGGGCTTCATTACAGCTCCTGTTTGGCGTAGAAGTTCGCAAGTGGAGACCAGTGGGTGGTTGGAGTGCTAGGAGGTGGTGGTTAATAATGGCTGCATTGTATGAGATGCATTACGCTTGGCAGGTGAGGGTGTTGACTCTGGAATAATGTAGGATGTGCTCACAGGTAGGGGGCTTGAGTGCAAAGGTTGCCAAAGTTAACAGTAAAGTGAGAAGTCTCACTGCTTGGCTTAATGCCTCTGGGGACAGATCTTAAACAGGAACCCACGATGTGGGTTGTGGATTCGCCACTGCCACCACATGTCATCATTTTCTGCCCTGGCTTTGGCCCCTGTACCATGGCTGAGAGTAGCTAGCTAAGAGCTGTGTATCCACTATAAAGGTGTCCAGGGGCATTCCACAAGAAGCAGTGGGGGCGCGCCTTATCAGGGTCAACAAAGAAGATTTCAAAACGTGCTCAACAACTGCCGCGTGAGGTATGACCTGAATATTGCAGGCCACATAGTGGAGGATATGAAAGATGCTTTTGCAATGCATGCCTTCTTTATAGGGCATAAGATGATGGGACACTGAGGTCCTGAGAGCACAAAGATCCAAGTTCCCTTAAAATGCAATGGAAAAAGTTCAAGTGACTCAGGGCCCATTGTTGTTGGCAGATTGGAGAGTGTTACCCATGAGATTTTCTCCAGGTGAGAGCGTGTGCAGGATATGAGAAGGGTTCCTCATGAAATTTCAACTTGGAGGGTGGCAGCGTGATCTTCTAGTGACGCTTCAGTAAAGCCCACATCAATATAGTGGTCTTCATCTCATTCATGGATAGCAGTATTTACAGGGTTGAAGGTAGTCGTGATTTCTGCAAAAATATAAGTAATAATCTAATTAATAAAACACATTCACTGATGTACTGACGTACTGACTGAATGACATCTGAAACCGTTGAGTCTGACAAGTTAAATCTATTTGGGGGCTGGGTGAGAATTGGCGAATCTTATTGAATCTGAAATTATCAAGTCTGATGGGTTCAATTTATTTGGGCGAGTAGGTGAGAATTGGCAAATATTATCTCATAATTTACCAAATTACTCAATTGAAACTAATAAAGTTTAATAAGTCAATCTATTTGGGCGAGTGAGTGAGAATTGGCAAATATATTGAATAATTCACCAGATTGAAAACTTAAAACTAAACAAAAAAAATGATAAAGAAAAAATGTTTAATTAAAGAGGGTAATTGGCTCACCAGCCATGAGGGCAACAGCGAAGCTGTTAGTCTGAGTGACTTGAGAGTAGTGCTGGCACAGCCTATAGACTGTCAGTGTGAGCTTATCATTTGATAAACTTAAAATACCTTAGTGAAGCATGGGTATCAGGATGTTAAGTTTATATAATCTTAGAAACCAGCCTAATTTGGTTCGCCTAATTACTAAAATACTTTTGGCAAGTTAAGTAGAGGTTAGTTTAGTAATTTGGAAGATATGTCACATACTCAATGATTTTAAGTATAGAGAGATAATTTGGGTAGCAGTTTGGTGTTATCTGATTGATCCAATAGGCTTATTTTGTTTGGCCAAGTAGTTGATGCTTTTGGTTGATTCAATAGGACTAGTTTAGTTTTGAGGGGTGATTAGTTATTGGTTGATTTGATAAGTTCAGTTAGGTCTACCTGAGTGGTTGGTGCTTTTTGGTTAATTCAATTATGCAATTAAATTTGGCTGAGTGGTTTTGTTTATCAATAATATAAAATCTAAATTAATAAATTGAATATCTGAAATTTTATAGACAGCGTAGCATACACATGTTTTCCACTAGTATTTTGAATACAATTATACTGGGTTTGCCCATAGTAGAGGTGGATTGCATGGGTTAGGGTTGAGCCTGGAAAATCTATTTGAGCTCTGGTTTATCCAATCTTTTTTAATATCAGAAACTAACTTAACTTTATGTAGATCTGCTTTTGGAAGAGTGTGCTCTAAAGGTTCATGTCATGTGCCAATAGCTCATTTTGCTTTTTATGGGCTTAAAGCAGAAGTTGCAGGTGTTATATTAACTGGTATATTGACTGAATTCATGGGGTTCACCCTCTACCAGCGAGTTCCAGCAGTTACTGGTTCTGTCTGGCGTTAAAAGACCAATTTTTGGGTCACTGAGGATTGGAGAGGCCCAATTACTATGTTGCAAGATCCAGAAAATTAGGAGTATGGTGAAAATTCTATCATTAGCATAATCCATTAGTGAAAACTTGTTTAAGTATTGCTTGGGATCACATGGCATAATTCGCTGGTTGAATGGCTTATTGTTTGTTTACACCGCTTGATGTGGAAGCACTGGCTTATAAAAGTTCTGTTCTTACAGACATAAATAACTGTGCCAGATTTTTGATTTATTTAAAGCACTATAATTTGAAACAGGAGAACATCCATTAGGTAAAAATTAATATGTTTGGATCTAAGTAATGTGACTGTTGATTAACCAACCTTATGGCTGATGGTTTGGGTCCTAGTAGCTGTGTGTCACCCAAACCAGGGGAGCTGGAAGTATCACCTATTCAATAGTAGGGGGCAGAGAAAGATAACTCATTAGATGCTTGCCTGGAAGTGCTGGTCTGCATCCTTCTGGTTCTTCATAATTAAACAGCATGGGCAATCATCTCCTTGGTAGGAGGGTGGCCTTGGTTTTATAAGGTTGCAGCGCATGGTAAGCTGGAGGACATACAGGACACCTAAGAGCAATTTGGCGAGCTAACGCATATTTCAGGGGTTTTGGGGTTAGGTACAATGACTGTTTTATGTCTACCATTTGATAGTGGTTTGCCTAGTCGAAACTAACTTGGGATCTCATAGGTTGGGTTTTTTGGGCTATTGGCTTAGTTGTGCGAGATAGCATGTTTCTTTGTGGGGTTTACCGCAATTTTTACTTTAAGTTTATTAGTCTTTCTAGTGGATCTAAATATTAAAGTTGAAATGTTATTTTATAAGAGATGCTAAGTGAATCAAAAGACCTGGTATCTGATTATTAAAATTTTCAGTAAAGGTAATCCTAGTTTAAGTTTTGTAGGTTTATGGCATGCTGATATTTGTAGATTGAGTAAGAATATCTTGTTCAATAATGTAAAATATATATCCTATTGATGCTATGAGTTATTTGTTATTAATCATATGTATTCTCTTTGTCAATGCCCCTACAAGCTTAGTGGTAAAAAACATCTGTAATCAAAGTGATAAAGTACTAGATAGAAAAAGTAATCTTATCTAAACTTCATTATTCTTGATAATAAAGTACTAATCATTATATATACTTTTAGCATATGGTGTTATCAGTGAATAGTGAGAGATTATACTTTTTGAAATTAAATTTACTAACACAGTCGCTTTGGATTCTTCATGTATGATATTTACTTATACCTCTTATTATCTTATCATCTTCTTCTAAACCTTAGTTTAAGCATATAATTTGAAACATATGCAAGACAATCTGCATTATTCAAAAAGCTGCCTTATTTGGTTCTATAAATTCACAGGCCTTGTGATCAATGACTTTTAGAGCTCATAAACTTAGTAATAAGTACGCTTACAATACTACTTGTTCCAAACCCTAGCAGCTTATTTTAGGACCACTTATTAGTGATAAACTTATAACAAGTTTGATTATATTATTTAAACCAAGGTAAGCCAACCAGGGGACAAACAAAACCAAAACTAAAACTAAAAGCTAACATAACTAATTAATTCAAACAAAACGCTCAAAATGAGTAGATTGAATAGAACACACTGAACAAAAACAATCAATCAGGTGGGCAGTGGAAAACCGCTTATCCAACCATGGTGAAAGGGGAGGGGGGATTGGGAGGCTCATCTTTAGCAGCAGCTTCCTCATCCCAGAGTAGGGTATGTATCAAGGTGGATAGCAAGGGCGTCAGGGCATCAGCAGCATGTGGTTCAATATCACTAATGATTGGTATTTCATGGAAATTGCCAGATAAGAAAATGGCACTGATATATTCAGCTAAAGCTTTTTCAGCTTTAATGAGGGCATATGGGTTTTTACAAACGTGGCAATATTGGTTTGGGTAATCTTAGCTTTAGGACTCCATGCTACAGTTAACACGTTCTGGATAGCGTCATTGACATTTTGTGCAATTGATTCACTGTGATTTTACTTTTTGGGGTGAGG
>JAKSZP010001115.1:0-10670 GCA_022478985.1 Massospora cicadina | reverse complement strand
AGAAACTAATGATTTATGAGGGACAGTAAGAGGGGGGCCTTTTTTTTAAAAAAATTTTTGAAGTATTCCCCAGGAACCAAATTTGGGTGGGAAAATGTGATCCAAAAGGGTTTATACCAGGAAAATTTGCTGATCGGATAGATCATTTGATGGTTGAAGGGGGCCCTGAAGCGGCAGTGGAAGAAGAAATCAGCAAACTAGTGAAGCATGGGCTTCTAGTTCTGTCATTGAGTCCTGGGTGAACCCAATTTTTATTGTAAAGAAAAGGGCTTAATCAGATGTTGATTAATTATTGGGAGCTGAACAAATTATGAAGAAGGATTATCCCCTACTAAGAGTTGACATGCGCTAAAGCAATTAGGAGAAGCGAAATAATTCTCACAATGGATCTAATATTGGGATATTGGAAATTGATTTGCCAATAGAAGACCAAGAAAATCACAATTATCACTGTGAAGGGCTATATCAACCGACAAGGATTCCCCAAGGTCTGTGCAATGCGCCTGCAACATTTCAGAGGGCCAAGGATGCTATACTAAATGACTTGAAGTTGTCATGCATTTTTGTATTGCTGATATAAATGTGTTCAATATGACGTTTACTGACCATTTTCACCAATTGGAGAATTGTCTAAGAGACTATCTGCGTCCAACCTGAAGACTAAGCTGAGTAAATGTAATTTCTTCAAGAAGAGTTGGAATATCTGGGATTCGTAATCAACTCTAGTAGACTACAGCCGCAAGCCCAGAAGATCAAAGCCATGGAAAATGGCTGTGCTGAAAAAGAGTGTCAGAGATATACTAAGTGTTCCTTGGAATGATCAGATACTTAGAAGATTCATTCGGATTTTTGCAAAATCATCAAGCCTTTTTTCCATTTGCTGAAAGGTCTGAAGAAAGGATTCATTTGGAATGAGGAAGATTAAAATCCTTCGATAAGTTTAGCCATTACTTGATAGATTCTCTGATTTTTGAAATAATAAATTTTAATTTGATAGTTTTCTTGTACAAACCAATGCTACATGATGGTGATCTGCGCCATATTGAGCCAAGTAGATGAACTTGGGGATGAACATCCAATGGCATATGTGTGCGCGACACTCTCAGCTGCTGAGATGGAATTACACTGTAACTGAGCGTGAATGCCTTACAGTCATTTATGCCTTTAAACAGTTTTTGGGTGTACATCCACAGAATGCACTTCAAAGTGGTGATGGACCACTTCTTGTTGTGGTGGATTCACAATTTACAAGAACCAGAAGGATGACTGGCCTGATGGGCATTAAAGGCGCAGGCTTACGATTGAGATTTTCCACCAAGTGGGGGCTTCTCACCAGAACGCAGATGGCTTATCACAGTTACCAATGGTCTAGATGGTATACCAGCAGGCGGATGAGTTATTCCATAGAGAATGGTCAACGGAAAAATTAGGAATGAGCCCAAGAAATCCAAGATGCTTCAAAAAGTGATGGAAAACACACTGAGACCATGGATGGACAAGTTTTTCAAGATGATTAATGGAAAGGAATTACTATTCCCAAAGCTTTTTAGAAGATCAGCTATCGTTCAAGCTGCTCATAAGGTTGTCAGCATGGAGGCCTGAGAAAACGACCAACCATATTTTCCAATACTACTATTGAGAGTCAATAAACTATGATCTCAAGGACTTTCTGGTTTGCTGTTTGGAGTGCCTGTTGCACAAGCCACATAAGGAATATGACTGCATTATGACTGGTCCGCCCTGGATTTGTCTGGCATACGGTGTCCATTGACGTGATGGGACTGCTGATGATGAGAACAGGGTAAGTCAAGTACATCATAGTTATGATCATCTGATGAGATGTGTTGAGATGAAGGCCCTGGAAAAAGTAGATGCTACCAGTACTACAAAGTTTATCCTAGATCATGTAGTATAACAACATGGATACCTGGGGTCATGAAGAGTGATAATGGGAAAAATCTAACATCTCTTGTGATCTCATGATCAAATGAAATAATGAGGACCTGATGGAGTCATGTCTGTACCCTACCAGATGGAGATGGTTGGAATAGTAGAACAAGTCAATGGGACGCTGGCCATGATGCTAAGGAAGCTGGTCGCAGGAAGAACTTTCTGCATAGGGAATGTACCTGTGTTTGTGATGTTCACCTACAATATCAATCATCATGCTGCAGAAAAAACGTCGTTTTGAGTTGCTATATGGAAGGAACGCCGCGTTGCATCCAATTTTATATTTGGTGCTGGAACTAACGTTGTGGATGAGTGCCATGTAGTACCTGAACCATTTTTTGCTTATTATGATTTAAATGCAATCACAAGCATTCAATATGACTTTGAGAAAGGATACAAGCAAAAATTACAGACAATAAGAACTGAAAGGCCTTAGCAGAATACCAAATAGGTGAAAGAGTTGCCTATTGCAATATAAATGGTTTTGGAGAAGAAACAAGTTGTATGTGTTGTGGTTGGGTCCATTTTAGATTATCACAAAGATGGCATTGGAGGCCTACTCCATCGTAGAACCTCTTGGATAGAAAGAATATTAAATTGAGTCCATGCTAAGTATTTAAAGCAATGGATCAATGATAATAAAATATTCTGAAAACCATCAAGTTGGTTATGTCAATAATAAAAAAGACAACCAATATAGATGGTTAATTTTAAAAGAGTAAGACCTCTGAACCATAGAAAACTGGTATTAATATACCTTCCTGTTTAGGGAATAAAATAAAAATGGACCGCTGAACTGAAAAAAGGTCAAGTTCCATGGAAAAAGAAGAAAAAAATACTTTGTAAAAATATTGGGAAAAAAGATTATTAAACAATGGCAGAAAAGCTGATACTTCTATAATTTTTATTTTTTTATTGGATATCCTTGATGAAGGGATGATTTCGCCTATGTTGCCTCTTGGGGGAGGGAGGATGAATCGGTAAGAGTAAATGACTTGTCAAAATCTATGTGAGAAGAAGCTAGAAAGGGCTAGACCTACTCAAATCCAAGTTAGTTTAGTGGATGCAGATCCCTGTGAGAAAGTGACTAGTGAAGAGAAATGGAAATGTTGGAACATGCCAAACGTGATACCCCAGAGCTGGGAGGGAAGCAACAGAACAAGAAGAGGCAGTTTGTGAATAGCCCTGAGTAATCTGATATGGCACTGGAGCTGGAAGATTGGTCTTGAGTGCTTTCTAATGGGTTTCATCAATAATACTGGACATATGGGCTGGCATTGAGCAAGGGATACTATGCGGGGGTTGCCAAAATCATGCCCCCTAAAAAAACCATCAGTGGAAAATACCAATGGGATGCTCCAGAGATGAGATAGTCATGCAAGTAGTGAATGGCATCCTGAAAGTGATAACTGAGCTTCTCAGAAGCTGAAGCAGAAAGAGGGATGGAAACTGGGAGATTGTTTGAAATGTACGCTGTTGCTGATGGTGAGTTTTGTGGCCAAGACAGCTGGCTTGTAATATTGACTGAGTCATAAGAGGAACTCCTGAAGCAAGTCTAATCCAGCAAGGAACATAAAATTAAGAGTGTCACTTTTGCTTCTGCATCAGTTTTGGACCATAGAAAAAGGTTCCATCATGCAGATTGACTCATCCACTGGAAGAGCCAAAGGCCTTTATCAGACAAACTCTGAGCAGCTGTTAATACCATGACTTTGAATTCAACATATGAGCTGGATGAGAGAATATGTCAGACTTATATGAAAGTTGACATTATGCACTCTGAAATAAATTAAGCTCCATTTTGGAGAAAAATCTCAAAATTAATGGGATAAGCTCTCCAGAGAAGAATTAAGAATGATATGAGCCAAGAGGTTATTAAGAGAAAATAACAAGGGTGAACATAATGAGCATTCTTAATTGGGCCCAAAATGAACAATGATGCAAGAGTCTCCTTTGTTGAGGATGAGGATAAAATCAGGAAATCAAGGATGCCAGACCAAGAATCAATAATATGACAGCGGGTCATATGCCCTGACGGGGAAAAACTGATCCCAGGAATAATATTGTCATGAGTAAATTGATCAGCCCAGCACAACAGAAGGTCATGAGGACCACACTCTGAGTAGGCAGTAGCAAGGAGGAAGAGGAAGAGAGCCACATGCCAAAGGTCATCCTGAGCAGCATTGAGAGTACTGATTGATTGTACTCCACTTGAACAAATGAAGTATTTGACTGAGTGTATGAAGCGGTGTTCTCCTGCCCTGATCTTTTTTCAATGGAAATCTAAGCAAGAGGGGGATGTGTTGGGAGTTTTGTCCATATTCCCAGCAAAATAGATTACCAGGGGATTCTAGGGGATAATTTACTAATGCAAAGTGAATTAGATATTGGTCAACCCTGATTTTTTGGGGTGACTATGTTTTGGGGATTTTAGGTTATTTTCCTGGTCAGATCTGTTGAGATTGATCCAGATGAAATGCTTAAGATCTCATCAGGCAGAGTTTGACAACAAAATAGGGACATTTGATAATTGATTAACTATCAGTTGTACCAGTTGGGATTGGTCAGATTTTATCACCAACCAATTAGGAATTTAAGGTTTTAGTTGCAAGGCGAGTGATGCCACCTGCAACTAGAAAATTGATCAGCTAATTTGTGACCTGCTTTGATGGGTAACAAGTCTCATTACCTAAGCATAAGCTTACCAAATATGGTTGGTTCACTGGGATCGAGAGGAAAACATTAGGAACATGTTTTCTAACTCTTTCCATTTAAGTCTCAATAATGTCCAATGATAGAATCCTAGCCAGAATAGGGAAGTCCATCACTGCTGAGACGAGGATGGGTGGATCAACAGGATAGGTGATTTAATTTCTACTATAAATCCCTAAGAATTCACTTAATAAAAACACTAATTTGCCATTTCATCAATGATATTGCTGTGTGCTTTAATTGAGGAGGGCACCAAATTTCCCATAGAAAATATAAATTCTGAGCTAGAGAATTTACTAATAAATATAACAAAATTATATCTATTTGGGGAAGGTTGACCAGGGGACAAGCACTTCTGATATAGTGAGGAAACTAATGAAATTTGACAATTAAAGACACCCCAGAGGGTTCAAGGCCCCTCTTGTTGTCTCCAGGATCACCAAGTTTAGGATGGTAGGGAAGGGGAGTTATGCTGGCTTATTCTTGGATGCAGCATGTGTGAAGGAAAGGATCAACCTTTAGGAACCATATGGGCAACCATGTGTTGATTGTCCTTCTGTTATGGGGGGTCATATGTCCAAACAGCCATTCTTGGAAATGTTCCAATATATGGCTGTGGAAACAATGGATGGCTTCTTGGATTGTGGGCGCTGTTCCTGTGAACGATTCCAGTACCATTGTATGTATCGTCCATAGTGCTATTACATCTATTAACGCCCTGAGAGATGGGTGGATAGGAGAGTCCATGTTTATAGCGAACATGTTCCTTGCTAGACTAAATGGATGTCCATTTTTTTGTCAAATAGGCGCATGGCCTCTTTCCATACAGCCACTAATGTCGGGCATTGTTCTAAACGGTGGGCTAGGCTTCCATACTGACCACATATTGTACATGAGGTGTGAGTGGCATTTGACCGTTCAGCTGTTTGAGTATACTCTCCTCATGCACCTTCATACATGTGCTTTTATCCTGGGCTGGAGTAGAGGGCGATGTGTGTATCTCCATACTCTTCTTTGAGTCTCCAGGTTGTAGGATATGTCCATATGGTCCAGGTAATCTATCCTGGCTATGGTACTTGGGATTTTGCTTATTATATTGTCTGTGACTATTTGATCATTGATCTCCTGTCTGTGAGTTAGCCTTGGGAGTCCTTGGTGACTGGTTTGGCCGTTTATGTGGATCTTCCATGTCGCTCTATTGGTTGCTTGCTCAACGTAATTAGTAAGCCCCATACCTCCATTCCTTCTAGAGCCAAATAGGGTTTCGAGGCGTACAGGGGGTTGTGGTTGGACCATAGCCATCCTTGTAATAGGGCGTGGATTGTGTTGAAGAAGGATGGTGAGAAAGCGATTGCATGAGCCGTGAACCATATGATTGATAGAATCATAGAGTTGGCTACCGTGACCCTTCCTGTTAGACTTGTTTGGTGTCCATGTAAGGAGGCAATGCGTTTTGTTATTTTGTCTAATAGTTGATTTTCCATCATGGAGTTGGCATAACCTCCTGTTTCCAACCATACTCCCAAGTGACGAACAGGACCAGCTGTTGGCTTGGTGGTGAATGGAAGTTTCAGTGAGGTTGTTGCTAATTTTCGCCTCCTATGTCTGGTCAGGAGTCTTGATGTTGTATTAGCTTGTTGGCCCTGGGTAGATGGCATCCACTGGGTCTGATATTTCCCCAGGAGTATAATTTCCGTTTTCTCAGTGTTAAGTGATGCGTTACTTATGGCTGAATAGTCTTGTATTATCTTCTCAATTCTGCAAGCGTCCTGATTGTTGGATATGCCCACCACACAATCATCAGCGAAGGCCATCATTTTGACTGGTGGTTGGCCCTTGACGTTGATTCCCTTTGAGAAGTGTGTTTGTATTTCGGATTAGGGGGTCTAAGCTAAAGTTGTAGAGTAGAGGGCTTAAGGGGTCTCCTTGTTTTAGTCCTCTCTGTGGGATAACTGGGTTGGTTAAGAAGCCTGCTCCCCGCACAGGGTTGCAGACTCTGTAAACAACATTATTTAGTTTATAAATCTATTTGGAGGCTTAAATTTTTGAAGGCAGGCCCTAAGATATGTCCAGTTCACCCTGTCATATGCCTTTTTTTAGTACTAAATGGTCCCAAGACACTGTCATATGCCTTTTGTTGGTCTAAAAAGACAAGTTCTCCAGAGGTTTTGGACTGGCAAACATTTGCAGCTGTGTGGATGTTATCCCATATGGATCTTCTTGGAAAAAAATCCATATTTTTTAGTACTAGATGGTCCCAACCCGAGGGGGGATTCATCGATGTTGGAACAAATCCATATTGTGATGGGGATATTGCATCAGTTGCAATTTCACAAATATAACAAAATTACCAGAGTATTATCTTAGTATACTTTATCAGAATCTATATTGAATTCTATTCTTTCTCAAGGAAATTATTGCTGTGTGCTCTAATTAGACTCTTTAGGATAAAGAGTAAGGATCTGAGTGGGGTCTAGAGAAGAAGCTGAATCAAATTAGGGATTGCCGCTGAATGTGTGGCATAAAGAAAACTTTAACAGGGATCTGAGTGTAGATCAAGTTAGGTGGTACCAGGGAACAAATCCCTATTCAGGACATCATAATTATTTTGAGAGGAAATACTGGACGAGAGAGTTGAACCAATTTCTAGTACTTCAATTCAACTACGGATAATAGTCACATACTATTATTAATAATTATATCAACTACTATAATACAACGCAGAAAATTGCACAAACAACCCAAACCTGTGCAATTTTTCTATATATATAGGAGTTAATAACTGAGAGTAATCAGAAAACCTATAAATTTTAACAGGGGCTTTGTCAGGGTATGAGACAATGAGCAAGTCAAAATCCCCACTATTAAATTGAGCCTTGACATTTCAACTATTGAGCCCATGCAAATAGAACATTACACTGGAGGTACCAATATGAGATTTGACTAGGAAGCATCACATGTACAAGAATCAATGAAGACACCTTCAGGAATCTCAATTGCGCTTTTTGAACCTCAAGAGGCATGACATCTATTGCTTCATTCACAAGGATGATGCAAAACAATGAGGGCGCTGACCAGGAAGTCAATACAGAGATAATGAAATACCTGATTGTACAGGGCCATGAAGGTCCCTGAGGCACCAAGTCCCACACATCCTATAGATATCGACGCTTTTTAACTCAGTAAAGTGCCTTATTGCCCCATCTTTCCTTTACCTCAATACTAGTTTACAACTTTGAGCCCAGTTTTGAACTTTGGAATCAGTCCAGAGAACTGTTACGTTGAGAAGCACTCTTGCCCTTCCTTGACCCTCACTTGAGTTAAATAGTTAATTAGTTAAAGCTTGGAGAACACCTAAGACTTTGCAATATCTTATGCAATAGACTGCTTCTGGGCAAAAGGTAGGGATTTGGGACCATTAAATTTTCACATGCTCATAGTTAACACAGGGACCATGTAACCATCAGCTTTTAAGTAAAAGACAATTAAGAGAAGCAATTGGGGAAGTTTTTGAAGTATCATACCTTCTCAACCATATCATCCAGCCATATTTATAGAACTATATCTTCCCACTCAGTTATAGGTAAGTGAAGCATTTATCTTGACTAAGTGCACCATCATTAGAATTACCAAGCTGTACTATGAGTGTGGTTGAAGTTTCAGTAGCCAGGCTCATATCAAAGACTCTTTATAAGGGGTTAGAAAGTAAGGGAATCTGATAATAGGTCCATGAAGGGAGGTGGAGAAGGTGAGATTGAGCTCAAAGTGTCCTAAGAGGGAGAGTGTTGATCAAAGGAAACTCCCCATTGTGACTAATATTATTGAGGGTGAGAAAGTTCAATTCAAATAAAAGTTCACATTCTGGCACCACCACTATCGAAAATTAAAAATCATTGTATATAGTAAATCCTGCATTGTGGAAAAGCAGTTGTAGAAACAAAAAAACATGAGTAAAGTATTTACTGGACGCTGTACAGTGTGGTGTTTCTGAGCTTAAAAGATGCACCAGTATTTAGGGACTAGTCTATATAGAGTCCCAAAGAGTACAAAACTCTTATACATGTGAAGTTACCAGCTGTCCCTATGTCCAGGAGAGCCTGCACTGTAACCTCAAGTGACCCAGTGAAAAAAGTAATGGAAACAGAAAATAGGCCCCATCTTTATTAGTAAGTGCTAAGAGCGATAGAGCAGCAAGTGTAGAATATGGAGCCAGTATAAGCAGTAAACTACTAGTAGTTGATGGACTGTGTAGCTTGCCTTTCAACTGGACTACTACTACTCTTCCTGTTCAGACTTAAAAGTAGGGTTCTGAACAAAATACTTTTCTCTTTCTCAGTAGAGAATAAGCCAAAATTAAAGAAGAAGTGTACGTTCATAGCAACCTAGGAAGCGATTTCCTTGTTAATTTCAGAGAATAGGGTGCAGAACAATGAAATTAGTAGCTGGTTTATTATGTCATGGTCACTTATGATTGAAAGGATACTGCCCATCAAGTCTGGGTGTGTTAGTACCCAGTGTGGGCCCATCTTATAAGAGGCTTGTCAGAATTAGAGGCTTAGAAAAGGGATGTTCTAGGTAATTAAGAGGAGTATTATAGTTCATAGACATACCAAAGGCCCATAATAAGCCAGATGACTGCAATGGGGGCAACTGAGGGTCTCTCAGGGGCAACCCTAGGGACAGGGGAGGCATATAGTATGACAACTTATCCAGGTTCCGCAGTTGTTGGCCACTAGATGAAGCCAGATTATAATATTGAAAGTGCACATTAGATGTATCATGTTGAATTGATTACAGGTAAAAGAGTGAACTGCAGTTTCAGGTTTGAATGATGTGCATGACAGATCAATAATAACGATCAGAATGTACATTTTGAAAAATTTTGACCACCATATGGTAAGTTAATGATTAATGGATCATAACATTTCTCAATTATTATTGTTAAAATTTTGTGGATGGCAGAATTATTTACCAGTTTGACTTGAGCTTGGTATGGTGTTGTCAAATCTGAGGATTGCTCGCTTGGAAGTTATTATCCTGCACATCTGTTTGAGCTGAAGTTCTGATAGTTTATCCTCAATAGTGCCTATAGTTTACAGGATTCAAACCATCTACTAACTCACTAGGCCTATTAAATTCGCCTTGACTTCTGGCCAATTTTGGGCTTAATTTTTTTCCTTTATAATTGGAACTTCATCCAAGGCAGGATTATATACAAACTGGGGATTTTGTCCTTTTAGTTTATTAACACTTCTCCATGGTTGGGATTCAGGATAAAAAACCAGGAAAAGGGTAAAATAAATATAGCTTTTTACTAAATGATATTTATTAGATCATGGTCATTAGGCCAGGCGCTGGTATTTATACCTCTAGGGCATCTCCCTGGCACATTAGCACAAAATTTCAACAGACATTTTGCCACTCAGTTCAGCCTATGACTTAAACCTTTTCTTAGGTTCATTGGTGGCAAAATATTTTCAAAATCAGGAGGATTTCAGGTACAAAACTAGTGATAAAGGCATGTAAAGCTGTCATAAGATCTTCAGGATTTCAGTTTCATCATACTGTTGATGAGACACCTTCTGTGAAATTTTGGCCTCAATTGAAGAAATGATGCACCCCTAATTGGGACGTCAGCAGGCCTCTTCCTTGATAGCCTTAAAAGTAACCCTTTGGTAATGTCCATGTAAGTGCTATCATGCTGATTATGCATATAAACATACAAATTTCTGCCCTCTTGTGCAGAAAATTGATAATGTTGTTTGTTCATAAATTGTCCATGGGACTTTTAAATGTAACCTCAGATCATCCCTGAATTATTTCGTATATGATTGAATGGTTTATGTTTTGATAATTGGTACCACTACAAATTTGATGCATCAGAATTGGCCATAATATGTGAGCATATTTTAGCTGACGTGATAAATTACTCTATTGAATTATCATTGAGATAATCAGCCCCAGTTGTATAATTGCAATAGGCGTTGCTCAAGGTAAAAATTTAATTG
>JAKSZP010001114.1:0-10704 GCA_022478985.1 Massospora cicadina | reverse complement strand
CAAAAGCCATGGAACTACCAACCCTACATATCAACATCAAGATATTCCACTGACTAAGGCGTTTGAGGTGGTCAGCATTGATGTTGTAGGTCCTTTCCTTGGGGATTGCATGGCCATCAGTATATCATTATGGCTGTCGACCATTCAATCAAATGTGTTGAGGCCATTTCCATTGCTACCCCTTTGACTAAGACTACAGAGTTATTCCTAAATCAGCATATTATTTCTCAACATGGGTGTCCCAAGGTCCTTATGTCAGATAATGGGACTAACTTCACCTCGCAACTTATACAGGAGTTAACCAAATTATTTAACACTACTCAGTGATTTGTTGTCCCATATAATCCATCTAAAACTGGGGCTCATTGAACGAGTTAATGGGACCCTGGTCTCGATTTTAAGAAAGATGTCATCCACTGACCTGACTTGAGGAATTTTTATTTGCCTAGTGCCTTGTTTGCTTATCAGATAAGCTATCACAGCATTATCAAGATGTCACCATTTAAGTGTATATATGGGCGGGATCCTTCAGTCCCTTCTAGTTTTCAGGCAATCCTTGAGGAAAGCATCCCAGGAAATTCCGATTTATTTATGAGGAATCTGGCTGATGAGATTATCCATCTTCAGGCTCAAGCAATGAATTCGATTGAAACAACCACACAAAAATAGACTCAAAGGAGCAATCAACACGAACCTGTCTTACTTGAATACAAGATTGGGGATACCATTATGTACTATCATTCTCAGTCTGGTGGGCGGACTGAAAAGTTGAGAACTATTTGTTCTGGTCCCTATAGAGTTATATTTCAAAAAGGATTAGAGTATTTGATTGTTCATATTGATAATAGTATAGTGGTAAATTGTATTCATCCTAGGTTTTTAAGAAGTCATCCTCCATCACAATCAAATCTTGAGGGGGGAAGTGTCAGGAATTCACCGAATTCTCATATCTCCAAAAAATTCACCTCACCAATTTCCCTGACATCATTGGAAGGAGTGAGCAATATATCACAATCTATCAAGGTTAATGATTAATCTGATCCTGATTAATTGATTGAAGATTCGATTGTGCAGAGATTAATTTGCTCTGATAGATTATGAGCAGTTATGAAGCCTATAAATATTCCCTCTTTTTGATAATATAAGATAGGTCGATTCATAACCTATAGTTCCATCTGATTTTTATACATTTCTGGAGAATCCTCTCAGTGTAACTTCGAGATTATACCTGCCCCATTGAAAGTGTAATTCAAAACTTTCAGAATTAGCCTAACAATTAGGGATCACGCAACCCCTACACATAATTATCAAAAAATTTCATCATGCTTCCTCCTCCTTTGCTCATGGAATTGGGAACCCATTTTAGAAATCTGCCAACTAATCAATGAGACTTGCAACCAACTTGCTATGTTAGATAGTGAACTCTTGGGTTAATTTGGGAAACAGCTATATCAGAATGTACAGACTTCTTAAGTTTTTAGAGCCATCATATTAATAAGAGTAAGGGCCTCATTTGGTTGCTCCAGCAACGTTGCTAGGAGTTAGCCTCCCGCGATAGCACTACTGGGACTGAGGGGCCAAAAGGGCCAAGAGGGCCAGAGGGACTAGAAGGCCCCAGAGGGATAGAAGGGCTCATAGGTTCCTAGCGGACCCCAAGGGCCATTCAGTTCTTTGTTACTAACCTCTTACTTTAGCAGCTCCTAAATCTCAAGACGTCCTGACAGGCTTGCATCCTTATGAAACCAAAATATTAGATGTGGCACAGTGATCCAAGCTCCGTTTATATGGGGTCCCCCACAATCCCAGAGTTTTGAAAGACGCCTTATTGGATGAGTTGGATAACTTCAGCACATTTGTCAAGCTCATTGAAAGCTGCATCTTTCAGTTTGAGTATGATTGTTGAGATTTTGAAAGTCGCTTAAGTGACTGTGAAAGCCATCTGCTCCTCCAACGTGCCAAAATTCAACTCTGAAGAAAGCTGCCCCTTAAAGCCATTATTGCCTCTCTAAACCGCCATTGGGATAAAGTAAAGTCGATCTAGAAGGATTTAGATGACAATTGGACCAACAGGCCCCTCACAAATTATGCGAAAACTGGGCTTTCCACGCCTGCTCTAGTCCCTGTCATCAGTACTCTTTCCACTCCTATTGCGACACACTTTATGCCTGGTTTCAAGAAGAGATTTAGCCTGGGACAGAAAAGTATTGCATCCTTTCTAAACGCTTATGAGAGCTCAATTGTGTAAGTCCAGGGGAGGACCGCTCCATTTGGATTGAATAGCGTTCCCATTCCCATCAAAAAGGGTTTGAGAAGGCCAGCTGCCCCACTCATCTCCCAGGGAGACCTCGCCTAACTGGTGGATGAGCGATGGGTAACTGTTTACCCTTTAAGGAGCCTGTCACCCGTCTCAGTACTAACTTCAGTGAATTTGGTACTGCACATCAAGGTAATTTGTGCCAAGCTATTGGAGAGTCAGCATTCCCATGGAATTACAGGTTCAAATGAAGTCAATGGCAACAAGCCTTTGGCATTAAGGCCCAAGAGCCCCAAACCCTCGGCAACAAAGCCTGATAGGTGCATACTTTTAGCAAACAAAGCAGCTAGTGTCAAAATTTTTGGCAAATCTCACCAATGGCATTTGACAATTGGGAAATGTTTCAGCCAGTTTAGACACTTCCCAAAAGCATAAAATTTTCTTGTTTGAAATTTCTTGCTTGGTCAAATGGACGCCAGAGTAATTGGGTGTGAGCTGTTTGGGCACCCTGAACCCATTCCTGACATCATGGAACCGCCCCTAAATGAGATGGACTTGGGATGGTTCTGCTGCCTGTTAGGTAAGACGCCATCACTCTTGTCATGATTGAATGACTTGATAGTAGGCACCAACCCCAAGGATGAGGCTGGGGGCAGGAGACCAATAAGGTCAAACTTCAGGCCCTCCCTACCTCAAGCACACATTAAACCAACGCTGAGTACAATGTCAAATATGCCCAGGTTGGTACTAGTGAGGTGCAAAACGCCCAGCCCCTTGTATCCGCTCAGGCGATAAAAAGATGAGCAATTTAATAAATATAGATGGTTCAATTCTGTTGATTGGGGAACGGAGGTTTGAAACCCATTCCAGTTACAAAATTATGTGTTCAGATAAAACAACTTCAATCAATTACTTGAGTGAAGACAGTTTCAGTGTATTATACCAATTAGGATAGAAGTGTTTGCCTATTGGAGCATAAATGCTTGTGCCCACTTCTGCAGACCCTGAATTACCCCGATGTGGTTTAAATATGGTTTTTATGACCAACATTCCATGTTGGTCAACTTTTCACATTAACTTTCCCATTTTTTACGTTTTACTTATGGTTCCTTGGGTGAACCTGGGTGCGGACCTCTTTGAGAAGTCTCCAACTACGTTAGCCACTACATATTATCACAATAACAAAAGTTTTGGGTGCTCCCTTGGGCCGCTCAGCTCCCCTCCAGATTGAGGCAACCAAGCCTCCTAGCACCGATTTACATTTGATTATGGATTCCCCTTTGGGGTCCACACAAGTTTTGTTTTTCTCGCTTACCTGATATTGTATACCGCGATCTACACCCTTACCTTGGGTCCCTTTTGTACTGGCACCATTAGTGGTGCCTTGTTTCCTATTCTCCTAATGATTAGTTCCCTAGCAGTGTGGGTTTGCATCCTACACCACCTTGCTGGGAATGAGAGAGTTACAGATACTCTCTTGACAACTCTAGTCATTTGAACTAAAAAGATCTGCATTTTGGGCGTCCATGTATGAACTGACAGTGAATTGACCCGCTACCAATACTTTATAAAAGTCAGTTCAAAACAAGTTCATTTTCTCCCTTGCAAGAGGTTTGCCAGTTTAGCTCAAATCTCAAAGGCCCTGATCCCACACTTTAGCTATCCCCCAGAATTGACATCTATTTAAGCAGTTGTAACACATTGAGAAAATTGACGGTCAATTCTCTATTTTTACTTCAATAAAAAATCTTCCCAGCTCAAATTTACTTAATTATGCTAAAATATTCTTTGTCAAATACTTGGTGACATCTGCAATGTGGCCCAGTAGCCCACATATTGACTGGGTCGTCCCAGCCATATTTTTTAACATTGATCAATACTTTATTAGCTTGGGCCTATCATTTCAAGGCATTTATGTATTTTTCACCAATCTTAGAACTCTCTACGCTTGGGCCTATTTGCCTTGAGGCTGCAACAGCTTGGTTCCTCACTAGGTTGCTTTTCTCATTTTTGGTCCATAAGCACTGAGTTGCTACTTATCTCCCAGCATATCTAAACGTCTTTTAGCGGCAATCCCCCTGGAATTATGGCGCGCCTTTTAGGGGCTTTTGAATCCCAACTTTCAGGCCAGTCTAAACTTTATATGCCGTCTTCCTGACAAATGGAGGAGGCTACTTGCCAACGGAAGGTGAAGAACATCCACTCCTTTCTGAATAGCACGTCCAGTGACTTTATTGCTCTCCACTAAAGAGATTTTACACTTGGGAACAATTTCAACCACTCTAATACAGGAGTTTGAAAACAAACAGATCTTAGCCAATAAAAAACAGGAGTCCATGGTCATTTTTTGAACAAAGGAGAACGGCCCTTGGAGTTCACCAGCCAACTCTATGCCCAAGCACAACCCTTGGTTAACATTAAGCATATCACGCTGGATGACGTCATAACTGCGTTAATATCTTCATTAGAATCTAACCATGAGATCCAACTGCATATGAATGGTTAGAAGATCAATTTCACCTGTATCCAGAAAATTAAGAAAAACTATTAACGAAATTCCTAATTCTACCTTGAGCTCAAAATCTTCTGCTTCTATCTTTACATCCGTCATTAAGTCCATATTGGTGAGAATCTGAAGAGCTCTGAACCTTGGTGCACCCACTGCAACAGATTCCATTATGTTGTAAAATCTGCTGGAAGAGACTTGCCATGGAGGCGGCAAAAGGGCAGTCATCATGAAGAATGAGGAGCTTCATGCTGACATCCCTGTACCACCTCAAGAACATTTACTGACATCTAATGAGTCTGATGTCATCATGCTGGGGGAGATAAATTAGTACCTATTATTATTAAAAAACTTGTTAATGCTAAAACCTTCTTTGATAAATCTTCTATGTTTCTCAAAATCTCCTAAATTTGGGAGTTTAGTCTCACAATTCACTGATTGAGTTCACAAGGTTCCTGTTTACGCCATTGTTGACAGTGGTTCCCCCATGAGTCATCTTTTATAAGTTAATGAAATGCATCAAGTTAGCTCCTGACTTACTTCACTTCATGGAATATGGCACAATTGGACCGCAATGCACTTGGTCAATTGGGCTTAATACTTGCTACCCAATTTCTTTGGCAAGTTGTCATTGAATACTTTCCTCGTTGCTTTAAACACTTTATTGAAGCTTTCTTGGAGCTATATTAGTCTGTGTTTAATCCGCCATCATGCACTATGATGATGGATTATTATCACTTTTTTGAACATACAATTCCATTAGTTTTTGAAATCTTCTGTGACATAAAGACAGAGGTCAAATCTTAAGCCTGCCTTTTTGGAAAGTGAAAGTCAGATTGACAGGCTAAATATCATGTTAGAGGCTCATAAGTACAGATATTATCTTTTGTGGCAGATGGCCAAGATGGCATGTCCATCTAATTACCAAAGTGAATACTATACCTCCAAAGTCCCAGTTCATTGTTGACACCAAGGTACATCAATAATTTCTTGGGAAATTGTTAGAAAAACGAAGCTTTGGTAAACCAATTAGTCAATGAACTTTTGACCTGCTGGGAGTTTTAGATCCCGCTTATAATAGATCCATATCAGTGCTGCTTGTCAACCTCATTGACAAACCTAGGACAGAAGGACCTTATACTCCAGCTGCTTATGATCGCCTAATTCCTGTAGAATCCATTGAAAACATATGTACCTTTAGAAGACTAAAGTATTTGGACTAAAACGCCTCCTACCACTAGCTCTAATCAACACCTCTATTGGGTGAGAGCATACAGTAGGAAAAAGAGCTGAGTAAAAAATTACTAGAATAGTACTCTGACCTTTCTCATCCTCCACACATGAATCTGAAAAATTGAATGGCGTTTAGCTTCATTTTGAACTGGGGATGCTAAACCCATCTGATCCCTTCCCTACCAAAAGTGCAAGATTGGAGAAGATCAGGTGGCTGTTGAGCTCAAACAGCTACTTGAAACTGGGTTACTGTTGTTTTATCCGTAGCCCTTAGCCTCCCTCTCTTTTTAAATTAGAATAAGGATGATAGTCATCATGTGGTTATGGACTATTAAAGGGTTAATTTAAAAAAAGGACAGTTACCATTTTCCCTGGATCAATGACTCTCTCCTCTTGCTTGCCAGGTCACAATATTTTACACTATGGATCTTTCTAGAGGATACTGGAAAGTAGAGCTAGCACCTGAATATTGATTCAAATGTGCGCCCATAGCCAACAAAGGGCTAATTAAGCCAACTAGGATTTCATAGCCTTTTTAAAGCGCCCGCCACCTTCTACCGCGCCATGGATAAGATCCTGTAAGATTTGAAATTATTCTGCGCCCTTAAATAACCTGATGGTATCACTATATTCTTTCAAGCTTTTAATGGACACATGGAACATCTGCGAAAAGTCTTAAATTGTCTTTGAAAGGCTTCATAAAGATAAACCTTTGAAGTGCTTTTTGACTTTAACTCTGAAATGAAATCCTTGGACATAAAGTATTAAAACATGGCTTTCAGCCCATCCCAGACAAATTTGCTGCCATTAAAAAGACGTCATGCCCCCATAACCTCCAATTTTTCAAATATTCCTGGGAATGGTGGCATTTATTATCAGTTTATCTATTAGTTCATTAACCTAGATGAACACCTCATCTACATTCTACCAAAAAATGTTCCTTTCATGTGGCGTTCTGAACAAGAAAAGGCAATTAATAATCTGAGTAATGCTCTTTGTACTAAACCTACTTTAGTTCATCCACGGTTTGAACAGCCATATTTGCTAACCAACGTCAGTTGTTGCAAAATGGTTTATCTAACCATTCACCTTATTTTATATTATATATTCGTTATTTTATACCTTTTATATCTACTAAAAACTTTAAGTTGAAGTTGGATGAGGCTTTCCGTGACTTTAAGCCTTGACTCTGGTATTAATCTATAGAATTAAGTTACTATAGATACCAGGGGAGGATACCCCAATGGTAGACTATGGAATCACTACCACTGCCTCCCCAAGTTCGATCCCTGTAGATGAACTTTAGGTAAGGAGACGATTATGACTTTGTTGTAGTTGTGCACCAATGCCACAAACCGAGAAAGCAAATAGCAAAGGTGGTTCATGGAGTTCCTGGCCTATCATAAACCATGCATGGAGGTTTTCTGGGTTTTATCCTCCTTTCCCATTTCTTCACTCCCTTAATCAGTGCAGCATTGTCCCCAGGTCAGCACACCTCAAATAAAAAAATCAAAAGTATATATTAAAAATTTAAGTTACTATAGATAACTTTCTCTGACGCTTGCGTTTTTGATATATCAATTCAAATTGATCTTCCATCTGATATCTTTCTTGCATCTCTCAACCTAAGAACCTTAACAATTATAAATTTATCATTTTATATAATCCTGACTCTTCTGGCGGATCAATCCCCATCTGTTTGCCATCTGGATATCCAGTAAGCAAAAACCAATTCTGGTTCATCAGTCAAATTTACTGAAATGACTCCACAAGATTTGTCATAAATCCCCTATTGATCATCACTCTGTGATTACTAACAACATTGGACAAAAAGATTTACCAAGATGCTACTAAGGTTGAACAGAATCACACAAGATGTGCCTGACCTTGGACAATAAAAGGGTAAGTTTTAGAGAGCTTAATCCGCAGACTATTAGTGGACCAGTAAATTTTTTATAAATTTGGTAGCTAGAAGAAAATATAATTTTATAAGAGATCAGGGTATAAATTGGTTGCCTTGTATTGGAATAGGGGACAAAATCATGAAACCCAATTCTTGGTATTGATTTTATCTGAGGAACTCTGGTTTTGTCTTTAAGTTGGATTTACCACTGCTAGGATTACACAACAAAACTATAGCTGAATTGAAGGATATATATATTCAATAAAGGGTTATTTCTCTATACAACTATTAATTCTATATTTGCAGCATACTGTCCTCATACAGTTATACATGTTCAGATGCAAAGTTTTCTGTGCTAAACTCTCCCATTTGCAAGCTCAAATTTGCAACATTTGGTGCTCACTAAAGGGGCACTCTCCACACCATAAATATTAAATTTACAGCTATGCTACCACGCTGCTGTAAACGCCCTGACTTGTCTGAGGAATGGAAGGCATATGCCATCTCTAGCCTTTATCAGGCTCTCAACACTTTATAATTCCTAATTCAATACTAAGGGCAGGAAATAAAAGAGCTAAATATTAATCTTGTAAAGTCCAACCAAAAACATAACAAGATGAGCAACGATTTCATGTTGAGTGAAACCATTTTGCTAGTTTAGTGAGAAACTCCACCACGAAGTCAAGAAATCCACTTATATGTGTAAACATGATTATGGTTAGGATTGACTTGAGCTCTCACCCTGAATATAATCATCCCAGTCATATCTTACTTCCTGACTATCTTGACAATATTACCCGGACCAGAAGTCATTCCTAGCATTGCTATAACCTCTGCTACAAATCCTGTTTCTGAAAAGATGACATTGCTTCCTCATATTACCCTGCCCATACCTATTGCTCCATGAATTTACCCTGGAATCAGGGTTTAAGGATAATCACCATGTTAATTTAGTTAGCTTGCCTAAGTTTGACAGAAAAGGGAGCATTCATACTTTCGTGAAGCTATTTAAATCACAAAGGAAAGCTCAATTGATCAGGCCAAACTGGAAGTGTTGATAGACCTGTTGGATCTTGCTAGTCACGAGAGGCTAATGACAAAGTTTTGTGAAGCCAACATGTCTTACAATAACGCTGAACTAGTTTTGAATGACTTTGATGGGGCGTAACTGATTTTAAAGAAGAAGACCTTTTTCCTCTACACCACCTTTAAGTCTGATGAAGAAGTTTTAGCCTTCGCTGATTGCTTTTAACATGAGGCTCAAGTATTTAAGGGGCCAAGTTCTGAGTCATTATGTTGTTCATATCTCTTTCTGCTATGTGTGTGAACCTTACAAGGAATTATAATGAGTTTTTTACCCATTCTACATTCTGAAAATTACCTTAACTGAGATTAAGAATTATTTCAACTATTGTAACCTCACTTTTGACGCGCTAAACCCAGCATATGTTAGATACCTAGAATTGGGCTCATATAGTGATTTTTTAAATAACTAAGTGGTTATGAGTTATCCCGCTACCCTAACCAAGAAAAAGGATCCATTATTTGACATTAATATGAGCACTTATGTAGAAAAAAATTTGGCGGAATTGAAAAGAATTATTTTATTTTCAACAAAAATTATAAGTCCCATTAAAAAACAGCATGATAATAAACACCATGCTAGAAGAACTTCCGATGTGATTTAAAAAAGAGATCACTATGATTCCACAGCTGCAGGTGACCAGCAACTTTATCTCTTACCCCAAATAAGCAGATACTTTTGACGTTGCTACGCAACTAGCTCATAATGTAATGTCAAGTATACTAATGTGAATATTGGCATGAACAACATTAACTCTATGCAATTGTATACAGCGGAACAATCCTCAACATAGTTTTATAGATGTTAATGTAGAAGCTTGAGATTATCCTGACATTGCTTACTGCAAAAAATATGGAACTGTGGGCCCTAATGCCACTACCTTTCTTAAAGAATATAGCTCTTCCCACTGATGTTTATACTAAAGAGCTGTCCACTCCAGCCATCTTTTTGCTGCATGACAGATATGAGCTACTTAATAATACCTCATTTATGAGGAAATATGAGATCAAAGATACCTTTGAAACTAATATGGTAGACATAGGGGACAACACTTACCACTCTATTATACTAAGAAGTAATCACTGGATAACATTTGTGGCCTTGTGGTGTGGTAACCAAGAGCTCTAATGACTCATCTAATATTGATTTGCAAATGCCTAATGAGACTACAACATGTAGTCCATACAACAGTGTCAATTCCGCTGATGCTTTATGATTATTATATGAGTTTCATCTCTAGTTTGCACATATACTTGTTAATGATATGTATAACTTGCCCCTGCAACTTTAAGGGCCAGACGAGGTTGACGTTTTTACCAACTTGAACTTTAACAACAACCTTTCTTCTTTGTAACGTTGAGTCTAGTATGGAATTATAAACATTTGATTTTGTAAAGGTCTCCAACACACTTTAAATTTACCCCAGAGCCTTTTAAAGTCAAACGGGACTCCACTCCACGCTGGGAATGTTGCACCATTGGACTGGGCCACTGAACCCTCGTCAGAACTGATATTACTTACAAACTCCAAATGGTTGTATGTTATACTCCTTGCACCACTCCACCAATACAAAAGCGAGCCTTTGTCACTCCTGGTGCTGCTTATCCTATCCAGAGAGAATTTAGGTGTCTTTGGAAAACTACTCTTACCAGGTGCACATCAAAAGGGATCAAGTATTTTCCTATGTTTATGCGTTGCCTGCCCAATAGATTTGTTGTCTTAAG
>JAKSZP010001113.1:0-10753 GCA_022478985.1 Massospora cicadina | reverse complement strand
CCTTGTCAATTCGTCCCCGCAAGCCCATGGCTAAATTATAATTTGCCTCCAAACTATAATGGGCCGAACCTCAGTAAAGTTGAAGTTTCCAATTGTTCATTAAAATTTGGCCCACCTGGCTGAAGTTGCATGAGAAGTTTACCAACTCAGTAATATCTGCATGATGGCAGGCAATTGTCATCTGAGAATTTCAGAAGGTGGAAAGTACAAATTCAATTAAGTACTGGGCAATATTCTCTATCCCAATTAAATTGTTTCAGATCTGAGCTTACACTTAATTGATGATGAGCTAGATATCTCATCCACAACATATCTTGCTGTCATTGGCAATAAAAAGGATTGCTACTATTATCTGTGGGACTTTGTCCTATTTGATACCCTCTTAACAACTGCTGTTCAAGACGTTTCAGCTCTTCAGGTAAAATGGGTTTGACAGGGTAGGCAATAATGGGTACATCCTCCCACTCCAATCTGGGATACATTCACTTCAGCATTCCCATTGGGCCCAGTAATGGTTCTGAATAATTGATTGGAATTGCTCCCCTGCTCAGCGTGGTCACCATGTGTGCATTCCCAGCCATGAGCGCCACTTGTTGAATTTTTGTCTTCTAGAGATGGCTGGTTCCTCTTCTGTATGGTGGAGTTTTGGGCGTCTATTGTATGAAGACAATAGACCAGATGATGACTATAGTTCAAGGTACAACTCCTTGGTAATAGCACTTCAAAGCTGTATTCTCCTGTTGTTACTTGGATGATGGCATGCTGCCCTGATCTTACTGATCCCAGGTAAATTCTTTAACTAAGACAAAGTAAATTATTAAACACAAAAGCTTTTAGTTAACCTATAAACTAGTTGTAATAGTTGTTTGTTATTTATTAGTATCAATCTGGAGATAATTTATAGGATTTGATGTTCACCACATCTTACTTATGACATCTCATTTTCAATAGCACTTGGCCAGTGGAACACATAAAACGTTCGTTTGAGAGTCTACAAATACTTTGACTCAGGGCATCTTGAACGGCCTCAGGGTCAGTGTAAATAATGTCAATATTCTCAAGATGGCGTTTCAGATGCGTCTTCAAATAGCTGAACCAATTCTCTTTCACAAGCAATTGACAGCACATACCAAGGCGATTTGTATCACTAATTAATAATTAGTTTGATCAAATACTTGATCAATAATAAGAACTAAATTTTGACATAGGCAACAAAGCCATGTGCCCAAGTCATTAAGTTGATACTTATTATTAAGTCCAGCAAAACCAACAAAGCCCTCAAGCCCATGTCATCATAGTTGAATATTATTAAGTAAAATTGCTAGGCCGCGGATCTCAAGCTTTGCATAATCTTAGGATATTCCTGATTCATAATCACTGACATCTGATATGGTCCATAATAAATTAAGCATTTCAACGTTATTATGTCCCTATTGAATATCCAACAATTAGGTCCAATAAATTACTCAACATTACCCCTTGGTGCATTAATTGCTTGGTTAACTTGTTTGCACTCTTGGCAAACATCTTGACACTCTTTGACATTCTTGATATATGTTGACCTTTGTGACTCAATGAGAACCTTTCAACCTTTACCTTAGCGTTATCAGCACCAAATATCCTTGACAGAGTGTCTTTTTCAAAACAGGTTAATCCCAGACTGGATACTGACGATTACTTTAGAATGTATTATCCCAGACTAGATACTGGCAATTAATGACTTGAAACAGCCTGCAAGTTAACAGAAAGGATAAAGTTTTTATTCTGTAAAAAGGTTATTTATTAGAATTAAAATTGAAGTCTTATAACGAGCTCACAGAGGGTTTGGACATATATGGCGCAGATCCTGTGTTGCAGTTTGTGATTCTGAATGGAGCAGATCATTTGGCAGGGCTGCGCCTTTGTGACAATCCACTTATTCTATTATAACACCCATCTTGTGATTTTCTCTTTCACAGTGATCAGATCCGCCCCTGGATCACCCATTCTGGGAACACATCAAGAATGGCCACGCCATTTGCACCTTGTGCTTTGAGCTTGATCACTCAAAGCACAAGTGCCTATGGTTTTTGCCTCCACCGCTTCTGCCACTCCTCTCTCTGGCGTCAGCTTAGCTGCTGCCATGCCCAAATTTTTGAGTAGGGCTCAATTTTCCCACCCCAACCTTGGTGAATTCTGACATGGCTTACAAAGCCACAGTCACTCAAAATTTTATAAATTTAAAATTTGGTCAAGTTGTGGCAACTGAGCTGGATAGCTGAAATAGTTTCAGCTGAGCTGGCGTGGTCAACATTTTGCAGCCAATCAGGTGCAGCCAACTTGCCAAATCTTGTGGCTGAGCCTGCATTAGCTAAGTTGAATCACTTTTAGTGTCTCAATTGGATTGACAAAAATGACTAGTCATATAACTTTAAGCTAGATTTTGCATTGAAGGAGTTTTTGTCAATCCTCTGAATTGCACCCCACCATTTTAATTCTAAAAATGGTTATACCATCTATAAAAATATAAATAAAATGGCAGTCAAAGCCGCTGCATCTCCTGGCAACACCCTACTCTGCCAGCAACTCCATTGGTCAATGGAACCTCTGTTTGAGGGTATTCATATCCTCAATTTCCCTCATGATTTTGAGGAGGATGCAAAGTATTAGATTAAGGAGCTCACTCTTGGTGCAAGCTGTGCTTGCATTGGTGCAGCAAAAACTTGTTTTTTTGACCCCAATTATTCCAAAACCTGCCAGCGCATCAAGTTATTTACTTGTGTGAATTCTCTCATCACTTTTTCTGAGCATCAACTTGCTCAATACGTTGAGGCAATGGACACTGCCAGCCTCATTTACTGAAGAAAACCCACAATTATACCTCCTTATGCCACATGTCGCTGATGCTCCCACCCCAATGCTGTCTGCCATGGTCCACCAGTTAAAGCGGTCACTGGACAAAAGTTTCCCCAAAGCTTCCTCCTTCTGATATGGCTTCCTAGGCAGTTAGCTGAGGTGTCAAAGAAGAATTAAAAATTTTATTCTAATAATCCCTTTGTTTGGCCCATTTGCAAATAAAGATGCTTGGTGGCTCCCCCTTTTGGGTTGTGCACCACTAGTGCTAAAAAAAGAGCTTACTCCCACTATGAACTTAGTGGTTTCCCCTGACTCTACTACCATCTCTTTGGTATTGCTGGATTTAACTACAGCTACCAATAAAGAGAACTTCACTTACTTTTTACTATCCATGAAGATTAGTATTGGGTCCCATCATGTTTCCTTTGAGGCTTTGGTGGATACCAGAGCTGCAGGCAATTTTATGAGTGTTGAACTAGCCCAACAATTGGAGCTTGACCTGGATGTAGGTCCTTTGGTAATAGTTTTTTCTTCAACCTCCCAGACCTCATACCTAGTCCATCAGCCAGTTTCTTTCTAAGTACATCAGTTCAGCTTTTGTGATTGGTTCTCAGCAATACCAAACTTGTGTTTCCGGTTATCTTGGAGGTTGGATGGTGGCACCAGCAACATGTTAAGATTCATTTGGAGTCAAATATGCTGTCATTTTCCAATGATCAAATGGAGGGAGAATTAACTTTAGTTAATGCCCTCAAGAAAACACAAGGACACAGCTCCATTACTTCCCTTGTTTCCCCTTTGGCCTTCTGACTGATTTTTCTGAAGAATTGATGCGCTATTGCAGTATCTTTGATTACAAGAAGGTGGACCATCTTCCTCCTCACACAAAATTCGACTTAAGATTCTGAACAACGGTACAGTTGGTGAACATTAAATGCCCTTTGTATCCACACATGGCAGAAGAGGAGGCTGCTTTTAAAACCTGGTTAGATGATATGCTTAATAAAGGATGATTGCTTAAATAGACATTGCCAATTGCCTCCCCCATCGTTTTTGCCAAGAAGGCCAATGGCTCTCTCCATCCCTGTGTGGATTATAGTCACCTGAATAAAATTATGGTGAGCAATCCCTACCCTTTACCCCTTGAGCAGACTATCAGTCAAGCAAACACAAAGTCTCATGTGTTCTCCAAGCTTGATCTCATAAATGCCTTTAACCAAATAAGGGTAATGGAAGGTCAAGAATGGCTTGCTGCAATTTGTACCAAATGAGGTATCTTTCAGTTCTGCATAATGTCCTTCAAGATGAAGAATGCGACAGCCACCTTTCAAAAAATGATTGATAGTGTGCTGGGTGACCTCCAGTTTACATGCGCAGTCACATATATTGATGACGTCTTGGTTTACTCCCCAACCCCTGAACAACAAGTAAAAGACTTAGAAGCAGTCGTGGCTGCTTTGCACAAGGGGGCCTGTTTATTAAGCCTTTAAAATGCGAGTTTTATAAGGAGGAAGTTACCTTTCTCAGGAACCTGGCCTTAAAATATTCTTATCACCCCCTATTCTAAAACATGTGCACCCCTTCAAACCATATATCATCACTTGTGATGCTTCAGCGGTAGCAGTTGGGGCAGTCCTGCTCCAGGAGCATGATGGCTTAGAACATCCGGTTTCCTACTTTTTCCAGAGATTTTCTTCAACTGAGCAATCAAGGCATTTACAATAAAGAATTGGCAGCCATATCATGGGCATTGACTCATTGGCGGTACCTGTTACAGGGTGCCCAGCATGAGTTAATGGTGCATTTGGACCATCAAGCTCTTTTATATTTCTGCAAACCACAAAAATTGGCACACAGGCAGGCTTGCACCTTTGGGACTTATGCAGTTTCAAATTTTAATACAAATTTGTGAAAGGTGCATTAAATGTGCTTCCTGACTTCCTTAGCCACAACCTGGCCCATTGCTCCACGGACTCAGAGGAAGCAGACTTGGTTACTGTTATCCCCACCACCCAAATCCTATCTATTATCCCACCTGTGGTCGCCTCAGTAGAGTTAGCTCTGGATGCTCCACTTATTTATGGGTTTTGGCAGCTCAGATGTCCTGCCTCAAAGGAGTGGAGTTACTTGATCAATTATCCCTTCAAACCCACAAACATTCCCTGTATTCCTTGGTGAAGGGTCTCATCTTTTTTAGGTTGTGGGTTTGGGTTCCCCCTCTCCTTAGAGCTGAGGTGTTTCAAGCGCATCATGACCCTCTTATGATTGGCCATCCAGGTAACAAGAAATGCATTGAATTGATCAAGTGGAATTATAACTGGGAGGGCTTAACTAAGGAAGTTCCAGCCTGGATCGCTGATTGTATTACCTGTGCATAAGCTAAGTTGGACCGCTCTGGAAGAAATGGTCTCCTACATCCATTACAATAGGGTGAGGGTCCTTGGACATCAGTGTCTGTGGATTTTATTATCAAACTCCCTTGTTCTAATGGGTTTACGGCAGTGATGGTGGTGGCTAATCACTTCACCAAATCTTACCTATTTATTCCTTGTGCTTCCACAATCATTTCCAAAGAAACTACTCATCTCTTTGTACACCATTTGTTCTCAATGTTTGGTCTTCCGCAGGAGATCATCAGTGATCATGGACCACAATTTACAGTGCAGTTCTGGAATGAGCTTTTATCCATATTAAAAATCACTTCCTGCCATTTCACCACATACCATCCTCATTCTGATGGACAAACTGAGCGGGTTAACTAAATTTTGGAACAGTACTTGTGCTGCTATGCTGCAGCTGCACAAGATACCTGGGCTGATGACCTCCCTCTCACCCAATTTGCCTATAATAACGGAACTCACGCTTCTATGGGATTTTCTCCCTATGAAGCAATGATGGGTTACAATCCCTCTTTTTCAGTTAGTCCCTGTCTGCGTCCTGAGGTTCCTGATGCCGCAGATCATGTTGAGCACATTCATTCTACCCAGTCCTTAGTGTGGGAGCACCTCACAAAGGCTAGGATGATTACAAATGGTTTGCAGATTGTAAATGGCTTCCTGGTCATGATATCATGGTGGGCTCACATGTTATGTTAGATACTCGCCATCTGTGGATGCAGGTACCTTCCTGGAAGTTTGCAAGAAAGCGTTCAGGCCCCCATCTGGTGGTAGAAGATGTGGAGAATGGTGCTTTCCGATCAAAACTGCCAGCTCATTGGAAACAGCACCCCAACTTCCACATGTCTCAGTTGTCCCCATTTAAGTGATGTCCCCACTGAACCTGAACTAATTGTGATAGAGGATGCAGAGGAAGCCAAGGTGGAAAACATTTTGGCGCCCTGCAAATCCTGGCAGTTGGTTCAGTATCTCGTTGCATGGAAGGGGTATCTGGCCTATGAGAACAGTTGGGTCAAGGCTTGCAATTGCTCTAATTTCATGGAACTGGTTGAGGCGTTCCATGAGTCCCATCCCAACAATCCCCATCCCCTCCAAAAAGTTGCAACTGTAATGGCGATCAAATTGCCCAAGGCTCACAAAAATGTGGCCCTTGTGCAGTTTCCTGGCGGTGGCGCCCTTCCTTTGGAAAAAGTCCTGGTAATGTAAGTCCAGGGGGACATCCCCTGTGTATGGATCAGGCAATCTTCCCATTCCCAGATAAAAAGGGTCCGAAGAGGGTGACTGTACCCCTCGTTACCCAGGGTGGCCTCGCCCACATGGTAGACAAGTGCTGGGTAACAGCCTTCCCTCTTTGGATTCCTCCCTCGGTACCCTCACTTACCTCAGCTGAACTTTTCTATCAGATTAAGAAAATCTGAGCCAATATCACAGAATCGAAGTTGAAGATTCCAAAACCAATGGGATTTAAGCCAGCTGATTGGGAAATGCATACTCAAAAAGGGACAGATGTTGAATTATTGGCTGGAATCATGGACAGTTTTTGACTCAGTCACTAATATAATCGCTGACACCAACCCCCTCTCAAAATCATCATAGATGATCTCTGATGTGCAGATGGTATCTTCATAAATTATTACCAACAGTTTGAAACCCTTATCCAGAAAAATGTGAGTTGCAGCTGATGAAACTCATTTGACCAAACAAATGGCCCAGCGACTGGGAATGGGTGGGTTGGGCATCCCAAACCCATTTCCAACCAATTGGGACTGCCCCTATGTGGGGTGGCCTTAAAGAATTCCTGTGGCTTGTCAGGCTAGATGCCATCACGCTAACCAATGGAAATGCAGTTGAGCTTTGGGCAGATGTTTGAGGTTGAACCAACAGTGACTCAGCCTGCCACCAAATCCTTCAATGTTGGTTCTTTTTGAGATTATCTGTCCCATTCCCCAAAAAATTTGCTGGGTTAGGTGAATTTGAGGGACTTGATCCCTGCTTGGATTCCTCACAATTGAACACTATTTAATCAGTTCCTTGCACTAAGAAAATTGTTGGTAGATTTTCTTCCTTATCTTTCTAATAAAAAACCTTTCCCCAATTTTAGTTAATTATGTTGAAAACGAAACTTCCCTTTCCGCTGGCATTTCAACACCCCTTGGGGTTTATGACCATGTTCATCTGGTATTCCACTAGGTGTCTATATGCGATTATGACTCGTATGCAATTATTGGTGGAATTCCTTCTTAGTTCCATAACCGTCATACCAGCAGCAGTGCCTCTGGCATTCTGGTTTGCCGTTTGGATGCTTTGGCACTCAGGCTGGAAGGCCAATCTATATTTAACTTGCTGTTTGCCTGACAGATAGGCCCTAACTCTTTTGCCTAAGCATTATTTCTATATCTAAAGGTGACCCAGAAGAAGTTCAGAAAGATTGTTTTATCAATTACCATATTACTACACCTGTAGAGCAGTTTACCAACAGCTTTAATAGCGCCAAGTTACAGTGGGGAATACCACCCATCAGTGCATAGCACATAGATACAGCTGCCTGCTGTAATACTTCTAAGATCTACAACCAGAGTTCTACACTGATGGATATTACTTCTAGAAGATTTTCACTGAAAATAGCTCCATAGCTATTGGCAACTGTCTGACCAATGGTTGTTTGACTAGTAAGTAAGAACAGTTAAGAGGAGAATAGCTCCAATTTTATATACTAAATGCCTATCTGACTCTTGGTGGAATCTGGCCTCTCAGAGTGAAGTGATTACTCCCAATCCTTAGCCAAATAGGCCTACAATTAATAATAAGGTTATGCCAACCCACCGGAAGAATCAAGGGGCACCACTCAAAGGTTCCCCCGCATACAACATCCAATTTAGTTCAAACTACTATGCAGAGACCAGGCCTTATCTAGGCCTGGAAGGAGTCACACCAGGTGAAACTATTTTCCCCATTGTGATTGGCTCAAATTTGTAAAATCTTTACCTCACAACCTTGTTTTACCTACTCTTGATCCTCCATTGCTGCTCTGATAAAGCAAGGCAAATTTTAAGAGATCTGATAGGCCAAAACTCCATATTTCCTAAATAGCCTTGAAGCTAATAATGGATTATTTGCCTATCTCACTTCAAGACTTAAGTTCAATTAAATACCAAGCAATGAGAAAATAGAGGGTTTTCTTTTTATCCCCTCATCACAATCTGATAAAATTTTTAAAACCCAGCCTTTATTATAACTTACAAGTTTTATCATTTCAGGTAGTGAAACACTGCCTCATATGTTTGGTAGCTGAGATAACTATTTTTCCTGCCATATTGTTGGAATCAGAGGCAAATTAGCATCTGCAAGCATAAAAATAACCCTGATTTTAACAAGTGGTGCTCATACAAGGGGTTTACACCACAAAACACGCTCAAAATGGAGGATGTTGGGGGTAACTAACCCTTACAATCTGCTGCTTCCGACCCCCAGCTAGTTGACCTTGAACAGAAACTAGCCAACACTTTATCATGCTTTAAAAAGCTCTAACAGCGCCCTTTTAAAACTCCCTTGAAAGACAAGTTTACTCCTGGTGAGGGTAGCATTGCATCATTTATCTATGTTTATGAAGCTGTAATGGAATGCATAACTGACCAACAAAAAGTTAAGCAAATCCTATCTCGCCTAAGTCACATGTCCTAATAGGTGATGGTCCCACATATGGACACTATGAGTACATGGGCAGAGGTTAAGGATGCGCTGACTGCTGAATTTGGCTCAACACAAAGTTTGAAGAGGAAAAAGCAGGCCTTTATGTGCCTCAGCATGAAAAGGGGAGAATTGCTCACCGCCTTTGTTAATCAATTTTATGGTGAAGCTCAGCCTCTGGTACTTGCTAAAATGTTGCCTCTTGATGATGCCCTCTCTGCCATTCTAACCGGTTTAGCTTCTTACCCTTCCATTTCATGGCATCTTATCTCCATTAAATGCCACATCTGTACTATTCATGATATTAAGGAGGCGCTGCTAGAGGTTGCAGATATCTATAAAGATGAGGCTACTTAAGGAGTTGTGTCAGATCCTTAAACTCTTCAACATTGAGTACTTCTCAACCATATCACCGCAAAAGGAATTCCATATGATCCTTATGGCCCCACCTGTGTTGGTTAATACCCCAAGACCAGCACCTGCTGTGTGGCTCAAACCTGATCTTCCTTTGCCCAGCCAACCTGAGGTTCTCAAGCTAGTAAGTTAGAGTGCGTCATCGTCAATGGGTCAGCGCTCCCTTCCCCCACCTTGCCACCAAGATCAGCTTGTATCATCTAATTACTCTCCAAGTGGTCTCAAAGCCTAAACCCCTTTCTGTGGTGACATTCACCCCCACCAACAATGAGTTTAAGGGCCAGGTAACTAAAGCTAAACCACATGTTTCCCCAAAGCCCACAGCCTCTGAACAACTCAAAGCTGCTGTAGTTAAATCATCCCCCTCCACGACTCTATCTCCTCCATCCAACTCTAATCCAAAAACTGTAGCCATGAGGAAGCCCAAACCTCTCCCTCTGGTGACAGTCACTCCCAACAGCCATGGGTTCAAGGACAAGGCTGCTCAAGATAAGCTGCTTGCTCCTCCAATGATAATTGCTGTGGATGGCCCCTCAGCTACTAAAGTTATGGCCTCCACCTCCGACAGCCCTTCTAGAATTCACCCAATGTGTGTGGACAGCCCTTCAGATGACAAGTCTGAAGGAGGTTATGAGGACGTTGGTTATTATGCCTAGGAGCCCCAGTTGAAGTAAGTATACCATATTGGCTGAACCCTGAAGGAGTAATAAAGCCTTGATCCCCAAAGAAACCTACCTTAATCAAGTGCTGGGGTGCCCTGAGGTTATTGATACCGCTAGCAATGCTGATCAGGTTGTTGCTTTACTGATCTGACCTATTCATCATGTTCACACCATGCAGTCCATTGAAAATAGTTACTGTCATGTGAACATGACATAATAGTGGGTACCAACCCCAAAGATAAGGCTGGGCGCTTGAAGGCCCAAAAGGTGAAGCTCCAGGGCCTCTCAGACCTGAAGCACACCCTAGACCAGCGATGGGTAAGGGCAAAATATGCCCAGGTTGGCCCTAGTGGGGTGCTGAATGCCCAGCCCTTGACGTCAAGCCAGGCGTTAAGGTGAACGATTTACCAAATGAATGCAGACAGTTTGATTCAGTTAGTCAAGGAGCGGGGTTTTGAAACCCATTCTATTTTCAAAATAACGCGCTCAGGTCAAATCCAACTTCAATTGATCACTCAAGTGAAGTCAGTTTTGGCCTATTCCATTAACTCAGATGGCAGTATCGCCTTATTATTGAATCAGCGTTTGGGCCCACTGTGGCATTAACCCTATTTCCCCAGTCAAGTTTAAATATGTTTTCCCTGACCAACAGTCCTTGTTGGTCAACTTCCCAAATAAACCTATACCCCATTTTAAAGGGTCATTTTTATTTTATAATATTCAGATCACACCTGTGCACAAACCTCTTTGAGGAGGTCT
>JAKSZP010001112.1:0-10802 GCA_022478985.1 Massospora cicadina | reverse complement strand
GGGAGAGATTGATAGAGAAATCCAGATAAGGCGGAATACCTATAAGAAGGGATAAAACTCGTAGGTCAGTGTAAATAACTTTACAGATAATCTATTATTGATCAAGACACAATTGAGTGACGGGGCTGGAGAATAATTTGTTCATGTCCAAGTAAACTTTTCACAAATAAGCGTATAATAAAAATAGTTTGATAAATAATAGTGACCATTTTTAGCTCTTCACTAAGAAAAACAATGGTAGAAAGAAGATTAGAGTAGATATCAGAATAGCTAATAAAGCTCAAGATAACTACTATGCAATCAGAAACAAATAGAATGGCAACGTCTAGCTTGTATCCCAGAGTTAGTATATTCCCATTTAAGGTAAGACTTTTACAAAACGTAACCCCTCACGAAAGCAAATTATCCACCTACAAAAGGTTTAGGCCTTTTATATATACTAGTTGATGATATCCACCCCTTAACTTGTTTCCTCCCCCCTTCTTTTTTCTTCACCCTTCTTTTCAATTGGGGCCTCCCCTATTCACGTTTCCTTCCCCTGCTTCTTTTCCTATTCTTAATTGTATATTTGAAATATAAACTTTTCTATAAAGGTAATTGGGTCTAAAGAGGGATAATTTGAATAGAGAACCTTACATTAAAGTAATAGCAAAAGGGAATTATTGTTTCCACTTTAAATAATATAATAAATGGGATCATAGGGGACAATTCAAAATATAGAGCTATAAGCAAAGAAGATTCTATAACCAAGTAATCTAATTCTCCAGGGGTCACTATTACTCCCTCCATCATTCCTAAGAAGGGTTCGCTTATTGGTTGCACTGAAATCCTTAACCACTAAGAATCCCCATCCCATGGATTCAATACATGCTTATAGGCGTCCCAGAGATTATTGCCTTGTTCTACTATTTGTAATCTTTATATAACCTGGGATGATTCGTGATATTCAATTCTTAGCACTCAAATAGGGTAATCCAATAGCAAGCGAAATTTGCCTTCCCATGTCAGGTTAGAAGGCAACCTAACCTATCCCCCATAGAAGACAATTCTCCATACCCGTACCAATGAGCTGGTCGGATAATCGTAGCCCTAGTCAGATTCTGGGGATGGCGATAGGTAGAAGGAATAAGAAGGCAATCACTAAGGACTAAAAAACCTAAAGAGACGAAAGGGGAGAGGGGAAGGAAATCTGCTGGGTCATGGATAGTAAAAATGCAAGCCAAGCCCAAAAATATAAGAGCACGAGGGTCTATCTGGGATAAATTAATCGAGTAAGACATTAGAATACGTAAATATTACCCAACCTATTATAATTTACAATTAGAAATTGGTAATACCTACCAACTTACTTGGTATTCAATAAACCTTATTGTGAAATATAAAAATAACCAATTAACCCAATCCACTACGAGATTTTTGTATGCTTATTCTATTAATAAACTAAAAGTTATCATACCTAAATTTCACCTTCTTGAATCGGTTCAAGGTATGATCATAATAATAAAGAGAGGACCATCCCTGGAGATGAAAGGGGGACTAGAGATAATAAAGATAACCAAGAAAAGGATCCAAATAATAAAAAGAAAAAGAAAGGGAAAAGGATATAAATATAAAAATAGAAAAGCTGTCTTAGATTGGCTGACAACAAGATTATATTTGAGAAAAAAGAGTTTACTCTAAGTGTCCACCCCAACGATCATAAAACTTGTCTTCAAACCCAAGCAGAGACTAAAAGCATTAGTAGCTATACACATACGTATATCGTAAATCACTAAATATGGTAACAGGTAGATAGAGCAAGATCAATTAACAAATAGACGTAACATAAACTAGGATAATGCAAGGGACTGAGACTAAACCTAGGAACGAAAGAGGGAGGGGAACGGGGATGGCTAAAAGGTTAGTGTATAGAATAGAACCAATTGAAAGTAGATATTATAGAGCTAATACAATTATGGTATTCCCACTTTCTCTTTTAGTAATCCCTATACTCACTATTCAACCTTGGCTCTATCCCCTTATCCTTATTTATATTATTGATTCACTCTATCCCTCCTATCTCATTGTCTATATTATCCCTCTTTCTCTTTTGTGCTACTATCCCCTACCAAACCCCTAGGCTATCTACCCTACCTTTTCTTCTACTTTCTAACCCTATGTTCTTATACCCTTCCATCCTTCTATTTCTATTATTGTATACAAAAAGTATTGAATACAAGCATTCTTCACTGAAAACTATTTTAGGAGGACATTTATAGTTATTCCAGATTACGTAAGGATGGCAAGATGTGAATAGGCTAAAAGATAAGTTCAATTTTAGATAAGTTATATCAATAGGTGATTTATTATATAAAATATTTATAATAAATAATACATAGTGGTGAATAAAAGGTCTAAAGAGTATAATTTAAATAATAATCTAATGTTTAGAATAGTACAAGTAAATATAAAAATGTTAAGGGATAAGAGGGATTTTACCCTTGGTAATATAATCTAAATGTCAAACTATAATTAATTATTTTTATTCAATTACAAACTTATTGGTTACTACGGTTAATTTTATAATAGGCCTCTATTAGTCTTTTACTATTAAAGAGGGTTTCCACTAATCTTTGTTCAGTCGGAGCATATTATTTATCAACTAACGACCCACCTAAAACTTAATCTCTATATACCCTGGTCGTGGTATTTGTGGGTTACTAACTCATATTATCAACTATTATTGTCATTATCTTATATTATGCGGCTAGGTTCCCATATTACTTAGTTAGTTTCCAATTCTTATCCTACCCCTATTTCTTTATAGGTTTTTCTCTTTCCTACCTTTATCCTTTTAAAATTTCCTCCTCTATCCTGCTCACACATACCCTCGGTTAATTGGGTTTTATGTTAGATAGTTACCTGTGTTGATTATTTGTCAACAAGAGTATTGTGAATGGAGTGAATGGGGCTGTCCACCCCTCTTCTCTCACCACGCTTGCTATTAGACGGAGACGACCTATAAACTGTTTGTGGATTAGAATTTACCTGTGCTCCTCACCCTGGGGCAAGAACTTTGATTAAATAAGGGAGGGGGAGTAGAAGCTGGGGATATAAATACATAGATATACCGATTAAAGATATCTTCTAGATAAATAATCTACAGATGAATTTCCTCCATCTCCCTAACTCTTGCCATTCTCATCTCGAGAATGAGTCTCCTAAATTGATATACTACCTACTAGATAGTTATAGGCTTTTATGAAAGTCTCCAATTTGGGATGAGTAGATATGCAAAATTACACCTGGCAATATGAAAATATAGGTAGCTAAAGATAGGTACAATTAAAAAGTACTCCGATGGGTGGTTATTACCTCATTAGTTACCAATTAGAGCCCTTACAGGCTAATTACCATATGTGCTCCTTTCTGTTGTCCCTATGAGAGATCTAGGGTATAGTCCACGTGTCTCACTAGAGGTTACTCTAGGAGGGTTACCCTGCTACCTTTATAATCCTACTTTGGTTATTAGATATCCTCCTTTTTACCCCCTCCCCCTATCTTTCATACTCTATGTTGGCCCCTCTTTTTCTTATTGTACCTCTTCCACTCCTCTTTTACATCCCTTAGTTACATCATGCTTTTATGCTCCACCCTTACAAGTATTCCCACCCTCTGGTTTCAAGACCACTATTATCCACAATTAGTTATTCCAACTTCTCTCCTTCTAACCTTACTTATTGACTTTTAGGGTATAGTGACTTGCCCCTGGTTAGATAGGTTAACAGATTAGAGTTGCTTGGAGTTAGGTTCCTTTTGGGGCAAGTGGGTTTTCTTATAGTATAAAAACTTTAATTGTTTGGATGGGCTTGTTTCCCTTTGACTTCTATTTTGTCTTATTGTACCCTTCATCCCTTTGGTTAATTTTCTTAAGGTTTATTTATAATATAAATTTGTTTAATTATTCTTTGTCCCCTATATTATTTTTATAAAGATTTTGTAACTTGTTTAGGATTAGGGAACCATTCTTATAAACCAGAGGCTCTATAGAAGGATAAAATAAAAATAGGTAAATAGTAATTACCTTATGTGAAAGGAGTTTGGTTAATTTGTAAATAATATATAAAATAGATAGGTAGGCCTATAACAAGAATAAGGGATGTGGGGTGTATATAAAGACCAATAGTAGATGAAATTTGTAATCCTTTGTACCAGGGGCCAATTGTTAGAATGTTTTGTATAGTTTAGTGATTTGCTATTAACTTTATAGAAATAGTTTAATAGGAGGGGGAACTAATAGTAGCACTAACATAAAGTAAGAGGTTTGGGGAGAGAATAATAAGATTGTAAATATTTGGATAAGTATAATAATAGTGTGTCGTAAATAGGTAGCTTAGTTTGGTCTAAATAGGAATAGGGTAGGGTACCAGTAGTGGTACCGAAGGATAAAGTGGGGTGAAGGTAAAGAAGGTAAACAATATCCGTAGGAGAAGAGGGGGTTACAATTGGTTAGCCCTTGAAAGAAGGGTAATATCTAACTATGTAACGATAAAGTGTAGTTCGAGAAAGGATTAGGAGAAAACCTATGAACCCAATAAAACTAATAATAGGAATGCAAAAATAACTTTAAGAAATAAATCGTATTTGTGTATGTGTCTAAAATCAACAGTATAGTAGAGGATACTCCCTTGGGAGTAAAGAATAAATAAAGAAGGGGATAAAAAAAGGGGTATGAAAAGAAATAGAAGGGGAAGGTAGGGAATAGATTGCTAATTAGTGAAGAGAAACCGTAGTGTGTCAAAGGGTAGTTGGGTAGATATTGTAATAGGTTGGGATTGCGTCCATAATGGAAAATAATATACACGTATGAGAAAAGAGGGTAAGGATAAGTAGGGTATAGCTAAGGTGTCATAATAGGGAATATGAAAGAAAACCATAAAACGTGTGTAGAAACAAAAATGTATAAAGACAACTAAGAAAGGGATATATAAATAAATAAAGGGGTTTGATAAGAGCTCATACAGAGATGGGTTATAGGATTTGGGAAGTTGTACTGGGAAACAATAATATGTAATTAACCCAACCACGTAATCTATACGTTTGACGGGGGGCTAAACCCAACCAAATATAAGTCATGGGTAATCGCTAAATGATAGTTTAAGACTTTGTCCCCAAGAATGAAATACTTCTAATGTAAGTCATACATAAATAGGATAAATAAACAGAGAGTGCAAATATTATAATTGGGATCGAGAATAACGTAAACGTATAATTGAATATAGTCAAATAAGATTATTGTGATAAGAAATATTAGTAGAATAGTAAACCCTAAATAAGATTGTGGGAACTAAGCCATGGTAATAGGGATTGCAACTAAGAGTAGTCTAACTAAAAAGATAAAAAGGGTAGGGGATCTCCGTAGGTAGAACATTGAAAATAGGGGAAAGGGGGGGAGAGAAGAGAGTAATATAACAAAGATTGGAGGAGTGAGGGAGCAGGGAACCTCTATCAGGAAGGTGAAGAAAGGAAGAAGGATCTGGAGAGAATAAAAGAGAATCTACAAAACAATAAAGGTTGGAAGAGTGGAAGGATTTGGAAAAAGGGTATCAGTAGAAAGTAGGTGATAGGGGTAGGCTTTAGAAAAATTCACATCCCTATAAACCCTGTAAATATATAATAGTTTATTAATAATTAAATAATGTAAACCTTTTACCCCTATCTTAATTGATTTTTGTATACTGTTATATTTCACTTATACCCCTAGGCGCTACCTATTCTTTTAATTTATTAGTTTGTCTATAAAATGGATTTATTAGTTTGGCATATGCTTCCCTTATTCGTTCTATTCTTCTTGTTTTCTCTTTCTCTTCCTTTGTTATTCCCTCCCCTACTCCCCCTTTCCCTTTGTTCCCTTGCCCCCTTTTCTTTGTTACTCTTCTATTCCTCTTCCTATGCATCTACTCAATTTTCATCCTTACTCTTTTTTTCTATCCCTAACCTTATTCTTTCTTTTTTTATTTTGTATTACCATCTTTTATCTATGTTGTCAATTAGCTGAAGGGGTAAACCCTTGTTACCATTAGAAATATATTTTTAATAGGATAGTCATAATATTAGCTCGTAATGTATAAGGACGAAAGTTTGTAATAAGGGTAACATTTACAAATTCAGATAGTAGACTAAGCGCATATAAAAACCAATTTACATATGACAATAAATACAAGAAACAATATTGTAAAAAGGAGGGACAAAAAGTGATAGGGATAATAAGTGGGTGGGGAGGCCTGGATAAACAAAATTGTATTTGTGATAGAATCAACCATAAGTAAAGGAAATAGAGAAAAAAAATAGGGTTGGGAAGTAGAAAGGGGAGGATGACAACCCACGTAAGTAACACGAGGAAGAATCTTTTTAGGGGTTAGTACTAATGAGTAATATTTGATATAACTAAATTGGGGAATACCCAACGATAGTACTAAGTAGGGTATCACGAAAAGTGATTTACTATGAAAAAAGGGAACGAAAATTAAGTTTAACGTGTAAGACAAGGTGAGTATAAGGCAACAAAGGAAGATGGAAACATCTGAAGATAATGGATCGTATATAACCAAATAGGAAAATATTACATATTTAATGTTGGTAAGTAACCCATGTGACTAACCTGTCTATAATCCAACCTAACTAAAAGTCTTACCATGTCAATTTTTATATTCCAGAATGTATATTAGCAAACTTTTAAACTGAAAATCTTGTTGACATTACTATGTTGACCAAGGAGTATAGGTGGGTAATAATAATCCAGTGAGAGAGAAGCCAGGAAGGGAATGACAAAGAGTTGGATAATTTGTAAGGATCATAAGTTTGGATAATGTATATATGTAGTGATAAGGATTATAATAAAAGGCTTATAAGTATAACTCGTACTGCTAACATGTCTTGAATTTACTATTATAGTATCACTATCAAAATAATTGATACCAAAACTTATTGGCTACGAGTCATGGATTTTACGTATTGCAACTTATAAATAATATAAGTATGGCTATAATTTATAAACCCATGTTAGTAATATTTTGATAAATATTGGATAGGGCATATAAAAGAATAGGTTGGTTTTAAGAATAACAGGTTAAGGGTAAGATTGAAATGGTTGTAGAATAGTTGGAGTCTATGAGAATAAAAATCAGAAAAGGTTGTCTCTAAAACCTATAAAGGGGAATGACACCGATAAACCTGCCTTGATTGCATGCCAATCCACATTTTAACAATAGTGAGGAATGTTGGAGACTTGATAGGGTTGCTAGAACCAATAGGCAGGGGATAGAAGGGGGTTTTAATTTAGCCTGATAACGTATAGGGGCCTCCCACAACCTTTTACTTGTATTGTAAACCATAGTTACTCATATTTTTATGATGAGTGCCTTACCGATACAGACCCGTTCACTTTCAAGATTGGGTATTATAATGAATTGCAATAGGATTGGATTGTATACTAATAAGTTTACAAATTTATATTTGATTTTATGAACTAAGAAACTTAGTCCTTGTAACTAGAGTTCCTACTTCTCTACCCTTGTCTTTTCTTTATTATTATATTGAACTTGAACCATTGGTTAAATTCTCTTATATTCTTATTGTAAACTAGATGTGTGGTAATTTATAGGTTTTAGGTTGAAGCCTATAGGTGGTAGCTATTTGATCCTTATGTAGGTTGTATTGTTTAGGTTTTTATAAACTAGTCCATTCGTTTCCTTCTTCCTTTTTCTCCCTTGTCGTTCTCTCTTCTAATCTCCTCTTTCCCCCTCCTATTTTTTGATCTTTTATCTTTCTCATGTTTTTTTATTTATAGGGTTTGCCCCCCTATTTTTATTAGTTACCCGATCCCCATCCTCTATTTATATTGTTTATAAATAACATATTACGACCATCCCTCCCATCTTTGGGATCTCGATTCTATTATATGCTCCTCTCATATACACCCCCCAGGTGTTCTTTACGCTCTTCTCACCTACATTGGTTACTCTTACTCCTTTCCTTAATCAGCAGGTTAAAGTAAAACGGGAGTGAGTTACTAGGGATATTCTGGTTTTATATCTTATATATTTTTAGTTGTTACAGGATTATCCTGTTTTGTTTATGTGGTTTGGGCTATTATTGTTACTTGAATCGACTTAATTGGGGTATATGGTAAGTATGCCTTGGGTTAATATAATTAAATCTTCTATAATAGCTCCAAATATGGTAATGACTCAAAGGAGTCACCCTTTGTATAAGCGGTCTTTCTTATCGCCATACCTTTAGGTAGACACAAATTTAATCACATGTGACTCAGGAGGGAAATATTATAAAAGAAAAAAGATTATAGTACCTCCCTGTAAATAGTAAATTAACTCGAGTAACGTAGGGAGGGGGGAGAAATCTATTTTATGGAAAAGAGTAGGGAATCGAGAGATAACTCGTGATAGAGGGGATACGTAATAAGATAATAAAGGAGAAAGATAGGAGGTAATTGTAAAAGGGAAAAGAGAAAGGGTAAGAAGAGGATCAAGGGTGGAGAAAGGAAGTGAAGTAGGATGTATAAAAAAAATGAATGTAGGGAAAAATAAATAGAGAATAGGAAGGCTGATAGAGAGACTTAATTTAGAATAAGAGATATAAAAAGTGGCCCTATTAAATACCTGGATTGACCTAAGTTATTAGGGTTTATCTATTGCTATTCTTTATCCTACTCTCAACCTCACTTACCAAAAGTTAATAGACTCCTACCCTCTAATCTCCTGAAATCATCTTATCTTGGGGAGCCTAATTGAGTTTAATCTTCTATTAATGATAAATAGAAGGTGGGTTTATTACCTACTTTTGTAAATTAATGGATATAAATATTAGTATTAAACTAATTCAAAACCCCTTGAATACTATTTAAAGTATTGTTTTATACAAAGTATTGGTTCTATTTATAATATTGAATAGGAGGGAACCAACCAAAATTGGTAGTAGGATCCCCTAATAAAACGAAGGATGCATGATAGACACAAGATCACTATACGATCCCCTCTTCACTTACCCTAGCCTTTGTTTCCCACCCTTACTCTTTTTCCCGATACCCCATTTTTTTCCTCTTTTTTATTTTTTCTAGATTGTTTAGTTTTACTCCCTGATACATCCTTCTAGTCTTTATTATCCTTCTTCTTTCTACCCCTTCATTTCCCCTACCCACTTCTCCTCCTTTTTCTTTTTATTCCCTCCTACCTTCTTTTTTCTTATCCTTCTTTTTTGGGGTTTAAGTTTCTCTATTCCCCCCGTTATCCTATCCTTTATCCTTTCCAAGCCTAGCTTATTCATTCTCCTTCTCTATTTTATTTAGTAGGCAATCCTTATTTATAGGATCTATTTATCCTGGGTTATATTTATGGACACACAAAATTAGGGATCCCACTTATTTATGAAACAGGGGATACATATAAAATAGTATCTACCCTAATACTTTACCAACTAGGTAGCTAATTATCCTCTATTAAGTATAAAGGAGGACTTGAATTATCTGGCTAATAAATTTTTATCCTAATTTCTTCTTAAGCAATTCTATAAACGATATTCTAAAAATGATTATTCTTAATTAATTATCCCTAATCCACCTCTATTATTACTTTAAGCCAAGTTGGTTACAATTAACCAATCAGTCCATTTATCCAGTGAGTCATAGGATACAAGGTAAGATGGATAGTCAATTAACTAACCAACGTTAATTATATTTGATACCACGCTATCCTTATGAATTTAGAAAACCCTAGTATTAAAACCAAAACGGAGGGAATTCGGCTTATTCACAAGGTATTCATATACCGTTATTCCTACTGAGAACCTTTTAATGGATATCACTAATCTTTATTATCCTCTTAATTGATATTGCTAATATTTATAATCATATTTATAGATATTGCTAATCTAAATAATTATCTTAATAGATATCACTTATTTTAATAAATCTAATTTGATTTCGCTAAGATAAATAATCATATAAATTGACAGATAGGGATAAAAATCAAGTGGAATAAACCATTGTAGGAAAAGAATAAATATCTTATCTACCTCTATAAAAATAAGGGGGAAACCCAAACTTGTAAAGGGCATAGGCTTCCACCAAAACATAATGCCTACATATCCCACTCCTTTACAGAGGATAACCTTAATTGATAATAGGTAGGATATTTTGTATAAAACGTGACAGAAGGACAATATAAACCAACTCCCCTCATATATAAATTTGATAATAAAAAATAGAGGGGAACGTATAAAAGTAGTAAAAGGATAGAGAAATAGGAATAAAAGTAGGGAAAGGAAAAGATTTAAAAAGGATAAAAAGGGCTCGGGATAAGGGTAGAGATTGAAAAGATAGCAAGGGAAATTGAGAAAAGATAAAGAAACTAGGTTGAGAGTATAACAAGTAGGATAATAGCGAATCGACCAAGATCTAATATAAAAAAACCCAGGAGGGTATGGTAAAAACCAAAAGACGTAGAAAGAACGATAAAAACTAAATAAGGGTATAAGTAGGAATAATAGTTCGATAGAACGGAAAAAAGAAAATAACAATAACGAGAACCTATAGTTTACTAATGTAAAGAATCCTAATGGATAAGTTTGACAAAAGAGTATAATAAAGATAGAAAGAAGAATGAGTTTGAAGAATAAGAAAGTATAAAAAGAATAATAATGGGAATAAGAAAGAATAGGAAACTAAGAAAAAAAGAATAATAAGTATACTTAGAAGGATTAGAATAGTAGTATAATTAGAATAATAATAAAAAGAAGAATAAAGGATA
>JAKSZP010001111.1:0-10848 GCA_022478985.1 Massospora cicadina | reverse complement strand
ACCAGGGTGGCTGACTGTGGGGGGTCGTGATGAGCCTGAAACACTTCAGCTCAAAGAAAAGGAGGGACCCACACCCATTACCAAAAATGAATAAGGACTTCTGATAAGAAATATAGGAAATTTTTTTAAGCTGGGTGGGAGAATCACTCAAGAAGATCCACGCCTTTAGGACATGTCATTTGGGCTGCTAAGACCTGTGAAACAAAAGGTGCATCAGGAGCTAAGTCCACTGATGAGACCACAGAAGGTACAATAGATAGAATTTGAATAGGGGGAATTACTGTGACCAGATCCGCTTCATCTGAGTCAGTGGGACAATAAGCAGGGTTATGACTGAGAAAATTAGGGAGTACATTTTATGCTCCCTTTACAAAATCATATTTGAAGTTGAAACCACACAAATCTCGGTAGGTTTAACCCTACCAATGTGCTAACTTCTGTGGCTTATGAAAATAAAGGAGAGCTTGATGATCCATGAGCACTGTTAACTCATGCTGAGCGCATTGTAAGTAATACCATTAATGAGTCAAGGCCCATGCAACAGCTGCCAACTCTTTATTGTAGATGGCCAATACTTCTCAGTGGAGAGAACTTGTGGGAAAAATAGGCAACTAGATGCTCCAACCCACCATGCTACTGAAGCAAAACTACCTTTACCGCAACCAAAGAGGCATCACATGCTACAACATAGGGTTTGGAGGGGTCTGCGTGGTTTAAAATGGAGGTAATAAGAACACATCTTTGATTGACTCAAATGCCTTCTGGCATTCAGGCGTTTAATGAAAGGGAACATTTTTACCCAAGAGCAGATGTAGTGGAGCGGCTAGCTGGGATAGGGCTGGGTAGAGTTTTTTCAAGAAAATGATAGTACCAAAAAACTTCTCAAATGATTTTAGGCTGTTGAAGTTGGCCATGCGTGGATGGCGTCCAACTTGTTAGGGGGAATGGCATACCCATCTTTTAAGATGAGATTGCCCAAGAAGGTAAACTCCTCCCTATAAAACTCACATTATGAAGGCTTGATGAGCAGGCCCACCTTGTGCAAATCAGCCACTACCGCTTCCAAGTACTTTAGTGTTGTTTGGGAGTCAGGGAGTGTACCAAGATATTGTCAATATAAGCTACCGCGCAGGTGAACGATAGATCACCCAGCACACTATTGATAATCCTCTGGAACGTGATAGATACATTTTTTAGCCCAAAGGAATTACTCAAAACTGGAACTTACCCTGTTTTGTTCAGATTGCAGTAAGCCATTACTAGCCTTCCATTACCCAAATATGGCTGAAAGCATTAACAAGGTCGAGATTTGAAAGCACACATGATTTAGTAATTGATTTCCTGATCATTTGTTCCAAAGGCAGAGGGTAGGGATCATGGACTGTGATCTTATTGAGGTGATCATAATCCAAGCAGGAGCGAAGGGATTTATCAGACCTCTTAAAAAACAATGGGGGAGGTTACTGGGGAAGATTCTTTGAAAAGCCAACCCTTCTGAAGAATGTTATTTAACCATGCATTAAGGACAACCTTCTCTTCCACTGTATTTGGGTAGAATGAGCAGTTTGTTAATCATTTGAAATGTTGTATGAAACGCTGATTTAAATTTATATGAGGGGAAGGCAATCAGCCTTGATAGAGTCAAAAATACCCAGATATCCCATCAAATCAATGGGAAAACTAGGTGGAAGACTGACAGGGGAACCAAGGGTTGTAATTAAACTATGGCCACAAGCTTTAATGAGGGTATCCAACAATGAAAATTCACCTTCCATCTGGCCATTAGAGAATGACAACATATTATACTCAAAGTGAATTCTAAAATGCTGCCAATGCCACCAACCCACCCCTCAAAACTACCAAAACACCAAATTTGGCATTGTGGAGAATTAATTTTAAAAGCTAAACTAATGAACTGAGAAGGGTACTGGATGTTGTACTTTGTATGAGGGCTGGAAGAATGACGAAGAAACCATCACTGTAGGACTCAAGTCCAGGTCAATCACCAGTTGGTAAGCCAACTACATGCGTATAAAATTACCCGCTGCACTCATGTCAACTAAGGCCTCAAAAGATACCTGGTGTGATCCAATATGAATTTTCATTGGTAATATAAAGCAGGCGGAGTTCTCTTTATTGGCAGCTATAGTTGAGTCCATAGATAAGGAAAAAATTGAAATGGGATTGGGAGAAACCATAGGGTTCACAATAGAGCAAATACTTCACAAGTTGGAATGTCAGAATATACTGACATGGGCATGGGGGCCATAGCAACTAATGGAATTAATTCAGATAATGATTCAGAGCTGGGATTTGAAACTAAGGCCACCTCTGTGGCTCCTAGCATGAAAATCCCATTTTTTGAGGGTAGGCTTAGTAAATACAGAATATACTGGGCTATTGTGGCAATAGTAGAAATTCTTTACAGCCATATTCATCTAAAAAGTAAATGACCACTGCTACGCTCACATCAATGAGAAGGGAAAAATGGTTAGGAATAATAGTTGAGATGTCATGAAAGTGGCAAGTTAAGTTTAGACTGACTTGCCAAGCTGAGTACTGAAGCATTTAACTAACAAGTCCAAATGCCAGAGGCACTGCTGCTTGAGCAACTGTTTTTAGAACGGGAAAAATTTTGCCAGCGGGTGCCCATGGACCATAGTGCTTTATATAAACCTGGAGACAAACCAAGCAAATATGGCCCCGGGGCCTGTGAGTTGTTGAAGTAAGTGATTTAATATGGGTGGTTTGAATTTCATAATCAGATTGGGTTTGAAGTTTTGGATTTTATTGGAAAAGTAAAGGAGAAAAATACACTAGCAATTTCTTAGTGTGTTATGACTGATTAAATAGATATCAATATAATGGATGAAAAATCCCAGTTTCCAACCACCATACAATAAAGGATTCTTTGGTGAACTGACAAGAAAACAAAGAGGCCTAACCAAGTAAGGAGAGGTTTGGGGCACTGACAGCACCAAACATTTCCTACTACTAGTTGGTTATGCCAAGTCCTCTGTGTTAGTCCAACCCAACCATGCAAAAGCTTTTTGAAACTGGATACTCAAAAAAGACCAACAGGTAAGCATGGTATGCTAACCCTAAAACAACTTTATTTTTATTCAGGATATAAAAAGGGCCCTCCAACTAGAGCTCATCTGGGGAGCAACTGGCAATGCTCCCCAGGAAGGGAATGCTAGGGGTAAAATTTTTCGAGTGAGCTTTGGAATTGGCAGGCGCGCCTTATAAAGGCTTCCCTTTGGGGGCCTCACCCTAATCTACAACTCAGACAAGGAACAACCCAGAGCCCAAAACGGCCAAACCAAAAGTATGTTAAAATGATTCAACTCATATTTGAAAAATCCAAATATGAGTCATAATGTAACAATTGAGATGAAATTGATTGTTACGGTCAATTTGGGGGAAACTTATTAAAGCATGGGATTGGGGCCCTTGAATTAAATCTAAACTGGAAAACTTTGAGGGAGGGAGAAAATGAAAATTAACTTAATGGGAATCAACATCAAAAGAGTTGGCGGTGGGCTGAGTTGCTGCCAATTTGGCCTCAGATTCCCAGATTTCAGTTTTTCCATTTTTTAACAGTCAACGCAACAAGATATCGCCCAACGGCCAATGGGAACCTCCCAGGGACACCCCACAAAGGGGTGGTACCAAGAGGTTGGGAATGGGTTTGGGATACCCAACCCACCTACATCTAGTCGCTTGGGCATTCATTTGCCCAAGTGGGATGTTTTGAGTGATGATCTTAATGTGAGAGGGGAGGGTTTTGAGTTAACAGCAACTTTCAACAATGCCCCAATGCTATTGGTAATCTTCACCACAGATTTGACATTAAGCATTCTTGATTTGATAGGTACAAACCCTCTGGGCATTGTTTTCAAAGTTTTAAAGGCAGATTTCAAATTGATTAAATCATTTATCAGTGACTCAATGACACTGGAAAGTGTGACTGAGGATTTGTCCCCCAATACTTCATTACTTGAATGTGCATGACCATTGGGCCTTGTCGCCTTGAGAGTAGGTTTTCCAGATATTTCCACTAGAAATTTATTCAATTTGCCATACTAATTTGGCAGAAGAAATTGTGGGAACTTGTGGGGAATCTTCAGAGGGATGGCTGTCACCCAACGCTCATCTATCACATGGGCAAGATGACCCTGCATGACAAGGGGATAGCTGACCTCTTAGGACCCTTCTTCATGGGGAATGGGAATACTGCCCAATCTAGGTCTATGGGACATTCTCCCAGACTTACAAAGATGGCAACAGGAGAAATAACAACAGATCCAGAAACAATCAAGCACAAAATAAAACAATTTTAATGGTGAGCTATTCCGCCAACAAGAGATTAGCAATATGGTAATAGAAGCCATAATTGACTTGGCCAAGCTAGCACTCAGGGCCTGTACGCTGGAAGAAGTTGCTAGCTTGTCCGCTGAAATCTCAATTGAGGAAGTCAAATGAGTGCTAAAAGAATCGCCAAGAATGAAAGCACCAGGTAACAATAACATTTGCATAGAAGCTTACAGCGCATTTCATGACCGCATAGTGCTGGAGCTCAATACTTATCAACTACTGCCTGCAAACTGGACAACAGATCCTGGGAGGCCTGAAGGCCCAAATTGTACTCTTGTACAAAAAGGACTTCAGTGCCAACTCTGGAACTGGCGCCCAATTGCATTATCTAATGCATACTACAAGCTTCTCACACACATCTTGTCAAATTGTCTTAAGGCAACAACACCACAAACACTCCATAAAGCCTAAAATGGGTTCATCAAGGACCAAAGCATCTGGGACAGTATCGTTACAGTCCAGAACATGCTCCAGGACATGTGGGGAACTGAACAGGGATATCTCATGTTCCTCAACATGGAGAAGTCCTATGATTGGGTAGCGTGGTCCTTCCTACATGCAGCGCTACAACAGTTGGTATCCCCAATTCTTATAGATCATGGATATCAACGCTGTACTTGGGCCTGATCACTAAAGTAATTTTTACTGATGGAACAACCAACAATATTCTAGTTAGGAAGGGCCTCCAACAAAGCAATCCCATGTTGCTGATTCTGTCTAACTTTGCAGCAAACGTTTTATTAGCTGCAGCAGACACAAAACTCTGGGGCTTAGTCCACCCTAACAGAATGCTGCAGAAAATTATGGACTTTGCAGATGATATCATAGTGAGTAGCAGTTCACCAACTGACCTTCAAGGCGCTGAGGAGCTCCTAGACCTATAGAAGTTAGCGTTGAATGCAAAGATCAATCTGGAAAAAACCTTAGTAATGAGGATTGACATCCCAAACTTCAGTGCACTAACTGACACAATGCCAATCTAGAACTCTCATATGATCTAATACCTCAAGATACTCTTTAATGACAACGGGCCTGTGGTACTGAAAACTGAACAAGAGGTGCTAACAAGCCTTTCAGCCTGAATGGCCTGCTGGAAAAATGTAAGACTGCGCCTCAAAGAGAAAGTGCTGACCATCAACATATTCATCTTCTTGAAGCTATGGTATGCTACCCAAGTGCTGCTAATGATCCAGAAACTAGTGAAAAAGATCAGGAAAATACACCAAACCTCCCTATGGTTAAGGCAACAGCAGCGCTGATAGCCCTAGAGACCCTGTTCAAACCAAGGAGTGAAGGAGGCATGGGCCTTCTGGATTTCAAATACCACACTTGGTGGATGAGGGCAAAGTCATTCCTCAGGCTAACGCAGATGCACATGCGCTGCCCAACCCCACATGAAATGTGAACTGGCTAGAATTTAGGGCCTTCAGGAGCTTATCAACCCACGCTCATTTCACAAATGGATGGCAGACCACCTGCAAATGCCTTCCAAAAAGGCAGCAAATATTACTGGTAACTGAGCAATCAGGCATTGAACCAGGGCAGCTTGTCATTTGAACTATCAGTTTGGGATGCTGACCAAATCCACAGGGATGTCAAGGCCCACAATTCTGCAATGATTTCTGCAACAAACTGACTGGAGTGCAATCAAATTTACCATGAGTATGCCTCCAAGTCAATTAAAGTTTGCTAAAAATTGACCCTAATCAAATATGGGGATCCACTTCTGAAACCCAGATGCAACCCACCCACTCAACCACAAATCCTCAGCAATTGAGAAGCTGAAGTCCATGACATTAACTACTATTTGAAGGAGTTAATTTAAGGTCTTAACTCCTGACTAGTAATGGCAAAGCAACAGTTGGTTATCTGGAAGATCCTACACTTCACATTTAAAGCTGTTAAGCATAGCAGACTAAACTACCCACATAAGAAATGCCCTGTATGCGCTAAACCAGAAGCAGATATCAGCCACCCATATTACAAATGCACAGTGTTTAAAAAGTATTGGTCAACAATGCAATACATCTTCTTGGGTAAACAATCATTGATGGAAATGCAACTGTTGCAAGACCTTTTTTTCAAAAACCCTGAGAACAGCACTCATCCAACTACAAGCCTTCATCTAACATTATTATAAATGGGTAATACGCTCTGCTACTATTGTCAAGAGTTTTGACAACAAGCACCCCCATCACAAAAGTTTGGTACTGAAAACCATTCAGATTATCTCCAATCAGCTCCACCGGATTATAAACTTCTTGCACTTAATCCCTGGGTGTTATAAAGCCACATGTTTGGCTTTTACTGCTGGATCACTTGTCATATGCAACAAAGCAACAAATCAACTCAAGATCAAATGGCCTATAAGCCCATCAATGTTAGAACTGTGGCTAGCAATGGCAATTTCCAATTAGCAATGGTCAGAGGTGCTAGAAAACTAGTGGCCTGACTTCCCAGTCCTTTAATCTTGGCTAAATTGCCTGTATTCCACCCTTCCCTCTTACTTTTCTGTTTAATTTAATTTTAAATAAAGTATGAAGTTTATAAAATATTGTAGCTTAATGAAAGCACTGGAATTTGTAAAAAAATCATGTAAAGGCCTCCATACTATTAAAATGAAAATTTGTTAATAAATAAATATAACCAAAAGCATTTATATAATAAAAAATACTGTATTTATATAATAAAAAGTACTATTGTACAGTATTTATTTTTCTGCTTTAAAATTTATTTTATTTTGAAGGCTTCACAGGACTTTAAAAATTTGATAAAGGAGATTTTTGATATATAGAAGTTCAATATACAGAGGTCTTACTGTTTTTTCTTATTATAAAACTTAATCATGATTTTTACTTAAATAGTTATATAAAACTTAACCATGAATTTTACTCAATCAAACTTTTCTCCACAATTCAAGCTCCATTTATGAGCTTGCCACAAGGTATTATTGTAGTTTGATTTATTAAAGCTTTTTAATAAAATTAGTTATATAAACCTTACTCACAAATTTTACCAATCAAATTGTCTCCACAATTCAAGCTCCACTGATGAGCTTGCCATAAGGTATCATTGTAGTTTAATTTATTAAAGCTTTTTAATAAAATCTACTTAATAAAACACATTTACCGACTGACGTACTGATTGGTTAACTGACATCTGAAACCTTCAAGTCTGATAGGTTCAATCTATTTGAATGAGTGGGTGAGAATTGGTAAAGATGATCTCATAATTCACTAAACTCACCTGAAACTAATTGAGTTTGATAAGTTCAATCTACTTAGGCAAATGGGTGAGAATTGGCAAATATTATCAAATAATTTACCAAATTGCTCACCTGAAACTATACAAAAATTGGTTAGTTTTAAGTATATTATTAAATAAACAAGTGTAGTGCTGGCACAGCCTTTAGGCTATGTCAGTGCGAGCTCATAAACCTGAGCAACACCAGGTAACTCCACTTTATAATATAAACCCTAGGATTAATCAATTCAAATTCTCTGGGAATAAAAAAAACTCAAGCAACGCTGGGTAACTCCACTAGTATGTTTATATCTTTCATCTAAGCTATGGTACTATACTTAAGCTTTGTATTCTTTAAACTTTGTACCTTATATGATTATTGTTTAAAATGTTTAATCTAATATAATCGTTTGTTTTGTCTAATTATCAAAATATATAAAATTATATTAAGTTTCAGAGGATTTGAGCTACAAAGTTGACAAATTTTATCACAAAAAGAGGGGAGTATTACATTGTTTAATTAAACTGGGAATGTTGCCCAAAAAGTCCCTGTTTCATGCACACCATCCTGATTATCAATTCCCTGGTGAAAATTTAATTCTTCTATTTTATGATACCCTTAAAAAGTTTCAGGATTCTCCCTTTATTAGGGGAAACCTCCTCTAGGGGTCGCGACTTATCTATTGGTGAATGCTGAGTTTAGGCTTCTCATTGACTTGGGTTGATCCCAACTTAAAGTATTGGGGATCAGATTGATAATTATAAATATTCAATTAAATTAATAATTTGATTTGACAATGGCAATTAATACTGAGGATGTTGAAACAATCAATTGGGTTTGTGGAAAATTACCCTCCGCCATTGAAACCCAATCAAATGGCCATTTCAGGATTCACCGGCGACTTATGCCAATTATAATCCCAATCCCCATTTGTACTATAAGTTATTTTATATATTTATCTATTAGCAACTGATGCTGAGATCTCCCTATCCTAAGCCTAAGTTCCTAGCTCCCATATCTGCCTATCCAAATCTTCCCTTTCCAATCCACTTTTAGCCTCAAGGTCATATAAACCCTCAAGGCTTTATTCTAAAAAAGTACCGTTTCTCAACTACTCCATGTTCCTATTTTAGCTTTATTTGACCCTTAGGCCTATTATCTCGCTGGGGGCTTCAGGGCCCTGAAATAACAATGGAGCAGTTAGTAATTGCTCCCCCATGTCCCAACAAGAAGTATGGGCCTAACAATAGATTCCAGAATCCTACTTTGGAGCCAAACTCATAAGTAGAGGTATCTAAAGTTTCATGTGAGCTTTTACCCCATAAGGCTAAAGGTAAGTTACCTTTGGGTATGCTTCCTGTAAAAAGGAAGTGTGTTAGAAGACCAAAAACTCAAAAAAGGAGAACTTTATCTCTTGAGTTCAAAAATCTTAGCTTAAAGAACCCCAATATATAGATAAAAAGATTATGTTCTGTGAAGAGGTGTACTTGTCAATCTGTGGCTACCAGAACAAGCCTATCAAAAAGGTATTTGACATTTTCTATCTGATTATTTTAAGAGAAAGGACTACTTTTTTATGTATCCTTTATTTGAGAAAGCGTTTGGCCCTTATTCCTCATTCAATGAGAAGGGAATCTCATCACCCACTTTTATCTGCCCATTATAATTCAATAACTTACAATGAATTGACAGAGGGTCTGAGTGGGATTGACATTTCTGGTACTTTGTTAAAATCTTGGGCTTTGTAGCTCGCTTTTAGCCCTAGATTTCAACTGCACAGATTTGTGGATACTTGCGTTGATTAATATGAACTGGGGCATTAATATTATGAAGATTATTATTAAGTTTGAATCCCTAAAAGCCACGTTGAGAGTATTGTCTAACGCTAGACAGGTGATTTTTCCTCTTGAAAATATCTTGATACTGGTAGGGAACACTTTTCATATTCCCTTTTTTCAGAGCCAAGAAGAGATTTTGATAAAACTAACTTAAGGATATATGATCCTTGCACTCTTCTCTTAATAGTAATGTTTAAAAATCCAATGTTGAACAATAAAGTTATTATCAATTTGAATCTAATTTTATTAGGGAATTATTTGGGGTTTTTATCATTAGAAATGGCACACAACTTTTCAGCTGTCCAATGAGATTATTTGTGCTCCTATACTGGTTTTGACCCTTAGTGTTAGGTACCAAATCTCGTTGGGTACCATTGCCTTGGGTTTTTTTTGCAGCATAATCCTTGGGCATTTGGCGGACCAAACAATTGGTTTTAGGTACATGAAACTGTTTTGTTCCAGCCAATGATGATTCCACTCCTCCTCCAGCATTCAAACATTTTGGTAGTTTCCAATGACTCCAATCTGTTCTGCTCTGAATGATTCCCTATAATTCAAATATCAGGGATTATCCCAATATCAAGTTATTGCTCAAATATCATTGGTATGATTCTTGACGAATTTATCATCTGTTGGCAGCCTAAAAATATCATTGGGGATGATGCCCGACAATAATTTATAGTTGGCAACTTCTAATATCATTATGGATTCTGGCTGACAATATTCTTATCAGTTGGCCACGATTGTTGACCCTCTACAATTATAACATAATTGTCAAATCTTATATTTGGTCAAATGGTTGGACTATGTGGTCATCTGCAGTTATGACACATCCCCATTCTTGACCAGATATCCAACAGAAGATAAAACCTCAGGAATGGAAGCTGCCTCAGCTGGAGCTCATATTTGGTTTGTCATATTTCTATGTCCTCAGCGTAGTGCAGCTCTATCTGCACTCAACGCCCATATGCTATTCTCAGTTTGATGACTTTGTATCCTTATTTCTACCGTTGTCACCTCTTCTCAAGTGTGGTTCCCGCAATATCATGCTGCGCCAGTCCCATCTTTGCATCAGTTGTGAGAGAACAACTGGTCCACCTGTACAAACCCCAGGATGGGTTGTTGGCACTCTTGACACCTGTACAAACCCCAGGACGGGTCTCAACATCTTGTTGATAGGGACTATTCTGGCAGACCTAGTTTCAGCCCTTTCTGATCCTGCTGACTCTCGAGACTCATTCCCACTACTATTCCTTCCTCCACGCTTGGTAGGTGGGAATATCACTAGATGCATTATTGTTCAAATTAAAATTGTTTTTTAATATTTTCTACTTTTTTTGTATTTTTATGCATCCTTTTTTTCAAAGTCCCATACTTTAAGTATTTCAT
>JAKSZP010001110.1:0-10908 GCA_022478985.1 Massospora cicadina | reverse complement strand
GCTCTCCCCTCATTCACCGTTTGTCCGCCCAGGATCCTTCCAACCTGGGCCGCTTAGCCCCATTCTATATGTGCACCGTGTCACCTTTATAGGTGTTTTATTATAAAGATTTGCTATTGTATGCCTAAGTGGTTATTGCTCCAGCACCCTCTGCTGGGCTCTAATCATGTTGGCACTAATGGCCAGTTCTCTTGCGTTGTCCTGGTGCATCGCGCACTGCCACGCTGGGAACTGGAGAGTTATAGACACTCTATTTACAAGTATGGTACTGCAGGGTTTAATAATATGCGATCTATTGGCGCCTACTCTTCTCTACCCATACAAATTGGGAACCCCCTACTGGCTGCCCCGCTGTAGCATTAACCAATAACGCTTATGATCTAATCATTGGCACGCAATTCATGCTTGAGTATGACAGAATAATTAATATGAAACAGGGATCTCTCCCCCTTTTAAACTATGAAGTTCCTCTAGTCTTTACAAATTATGAGCCTAAGTAAAAGAAATATACAAGTGTAGTTGAGTATCCTTCTTCTGCCCTCACCCTTACATTTACCACATCAGGAAGAATCACTAAAAAGCTGCCTGACTCAGTGCATGGTTCAGAGGGCATTCCATTGTATCTGTCCGAGTAGGTATTAGTCAAAGCGGGTGAACAAAAGGTGATAGATACCAAAATTACTATGCAAATCCCCCGCAATTTCCTTCTTCACTTAAAAAAGCATATAGTGGAATCATCCCTTTGGAACCTCGGGTGTTGCCAGGCATCCTAGACCCTGCCTTCTAGAGACCTATCAGCCTTCTTCTGGGGAATCTCACTAACAAGTACATGGTTGTAAAGAAGCATCAAGAGATTAGAAAATCCCTGTTGCTTCCCATTGACAACATTCACCAAGTTCATGATATTGGGTCTATGCTAGATATGGGACTACCCACTGACCAGATAATATGTGCTTTGCCCAACGTTCATATATCTGATGGCCTAACTCCCATTGAACTTAATAAAGTTCATTACTTAGTGGAGTCATATAGTCAAATTTTTTCACAAATCTGATACTGACTATGGCATATGAAGGGCTGGTACCACACCTTTGATGTTGATGTTGCCAAACCTATTCAATCCATGCCTTATCAAAAATCAAAAGTTGAGGAGCTTCAGATGAGGATGGAGCTTAAACAATTACTGAACGCGGGCCTGTGGTACCTTCTCAAAGTCCATGGTCATCCCCACTATTACTCATAAAAAAAGAATGGTGGACGTCGAGCTGTTATGGACTACCATAAGCTGATTAACCTCACCAAGAAGGACAGCTACATAATCTCTGGAATTAATGACGCACTGGCCCAACTTTCTGGGTCCAAGTTCATTTCTACCATGGACTTGGCTAGAGGATACTGGAAAATGGACCTCTCTCTGCAAGCTCAGGAAAAGTGTGCGCCCATCTTCAGTGAGGGTCTTTTCCAACCTATCCAACTACCACAAGGGTTGTGCAATGTGCCCGCATCTTTCCAGAGAGCCATTAATCACATCTTTCAGGATCTGAAGCTTAGTTGAGTAATTGTATATCTAGACGATATTACCATCTTTTCCCAAACTTTCAATAGGCACCTTTCTCATTTAAAGGAAGTGTTCCAAAGCTTACGGGCCTCTCACATTGATTTGAAGCCCTTTGAATGTACATTCTTCCAAAAGAAGTTGGATTTCATGGGCCACGCCATCTCCTCAGATGGGATACAGCCTCTCAAAAACAAGGTCAAGGCGATATCCAAGATGCCTGCTCCCAAAACCCTCCACAATATTCAGGTGTTTTTGGGCATAATGGGTTACTACCATCAAATCATCCCCAAATTCTCTCATCTCAGTGAGCCCCTTGTACGACTTTTAACCAAAAACACCCATTTCCATTGGGGAGCAGAAAAACAAGCTGCTGTTGAAACGTTAAAGAAGCTGCTGCAGCAACGGCCTATCCTGTGACACCATATTAAGTAAACCTTTTATGCTGTTTACTGATGCTTCCAACTACATGGTTGGAGCTATTTTGGCTCAACTGGATGAGCATGGGATTGATCACCCCGTTTCATATTTTAGCAAGATGCTCTCTAAGGCTGAATGCAACTTTAGCATCACAGAGAAGGAATGCCTAGCCGTTCTGCTTGCTGTTAAACATTACCACCTTTTCTTATATGATACCTCTCTTTTAAAGTGTCGCTGATCATGTCTCTTTAAAGTGGTTACAAAATATGAAAGATCCCACTGGGCGGCTGGCGCGCTGGGCTTTGAAGCTCCAGCACTATGATATGACCATTGTACATTGAGCTGGGACAAGCCACATGAATGTCGATGGGTGACCAGCTGTTCATCCTTCATTTAGATAATAGTGAAGCTGAGCAGCTACATGATTTTCTAATGACCCCTGATGCTTGGGAGGATGAAGATGAACCTGTTCAGAAGATGCTAGCTCGCCATTCCTATAACACGAAGGTGGATAATGGCCATTTATACAAGAAAGTGGGGGTGAACTGGTTACCCTATCTCTGATCTTCAGAGTGAGTACCTGTCATTATGGAGTCTCATACCCTCCTAGGACATGTGGAGTGCGGAAAATCAATGAGTGGGTAAAAGAACTCTACTATTGGGAGAGAATAATGGAGACCATCGTTGAAGTCTTGTATGCCTGTTTAACATGTAAAAAGCAGTCCAACTTCAAAACAAAGTATCAATATCAGCCTACCACCCCTCAACAGCCTTTCCACACAATAAGTCTCGATCTGGTTGTCCCTCTTCCCCAAACTATGGTTGGAAATCAATTTATATTAATTGGGATTGATCACTTTACCAAATGGGTCGAGGCAGTGGCTATCCCAGCTCAGATGGCTAAGGCCCGGCCACTTTCCTCCACCAGTGTATCTTTACCCAACACGGTTGCCCCAAGTTTTTCTCTGAATCATGGTAAAAACTTTACCTCTTAAGTGGTGAAGATTTTCACAACTTCCATGGGCACCCAACAGCTTTTTTCTGCCCCCTACATCCCTTCAACCAATGGTACTGTGAAAAGGGCAAATGTGACCCTGGTTTCTATATTACAAAAAATGACCACTTTTGACCCCCTTCACTGGGATCTGTAATTACCAAGTGCCTTATGGCCTACGATATCAGTTACCATAAGATCCTTAAAATGTCTCCTTTTCATATGTTGTATAGATGGGAACCTGGGGTGCCAGCATTAATAGCAAAAAGACATTTTAACTGATAGGACTGACCCTGAGCAAGCCATGAAGAAACTGTATCAGCACATCATTCAGTTACAATCCAAGGTGATGACCAATTTGGCAAAAACTGTCACAAAAGAGGTTCAAGCTAAAATGAGCACCGTGCCCCTCTTCCTTCTATACAAGTATCAGACTTGGTGCTCTATTATCACAATTGCATCACCACTAGAAGGGAGAAACTCAGGTCCATTTGGTAAGGGCCCTTTGTATTTACTTACAAGTGAGGAGAGGAGTAGTCTATCAAATCCCTTGCTACTGGAGTTATGATTAATCAAGTTCATGGCCAATCCCTATGGCCCTATTCTCCCCCCCCCCAAAAAAAAATTCTTGAGGGGTGATGTCAGACAATTGCCCTCCCAGCTATATGATAAGAATGTTGTTATCAAATTCAGCAAAGAAAGGAAAATGTCAGATATTTACTAGTCCATGATAATAATTTCAATGATTGTTAAAATCTGGGGCTTGGTTGGTTACTCACTTTTGGCCCTAGATTTCAACTGCACAGATTCATGTATCCTTGCATTAATTGTTTGATTGGATTTGATTAACTGGGGCAATAATAGTATGAAGACTATTATTGGAGTTGAATGCTCAAAAGCCATGTTGATTGAATTGTTCAACACTAGATGGTTGCTTCTTTATTTTGAATACATTCTGTTAGTGGTTGGGAACACTTTCCCTATTTTTTTTCTCACAGAGCCAAGTGGAGACTTGATAGTAATAACCTAAGGATATCTGATCCTTGCACTCTTCTCTTAAGTGTAATGTTAAACAACTAATGTAAAACAACTAAGTTATTATCAAGTTTTTGTCTACTTTTATTAGGGAATATTTGGGGGGGGGGTTTATGGTTAAAATTGATACACACCTTTTCAGCTGTCCACTGGGAATTATTTGTGCTCCTATACTAGTTTGACCCTCAAGTGTTAGGCACCAAATTTTTCAGGTACTGTTGCCTTGAGTTTCCTAGGCAGCGTAATCCTCAGCTGTTCAGTGACTAAACAATTGGTATTAAAAACTCAAAACCAATTGTTTTGACCAATGACAATTCTACTCTCTACCTCCAGCATTTGAATACTTTAGTAGTTTCTGACAACTCCCCATTTGTTCTGCTCTAAATGATTCCCTATAATTTGACTATTGGGTGTTACTCCCATATCAAATTATTGCTTAATTTTATCAGTGATGATTGCCGATGATAATCTCATCAGTCAGTGACCTCTGCTAAGATATTAAATGATTTACTATAATAATTTGACTTTCAGGTGCTATTCCCTCATCAAATTGTACTTAATATTATCAGGGATGATGCCTGACAATAATCCCATCAGCCAGCCACTGTTGCCAATACTGTACAATTATAATTAATTGTCAGATTTATTAATTGGTTAAAAGGTTGGATTATATAGTTATTTCAAATTCTAACAATAATATTGAGAAAATTAGCCAAAAGGCCCTGGCTAATTCCCAGTGGAACCCCATTAATTGAGGTAACATCATATCAAAACCTGCACGGGCAAAAATGATAAAAACAAGTGGTTGGATTACTCTGACCTTGCAACGGACCTTGGGGTGACCATCAGAATGTATGCCCCCAACCACCATCAGGTCCTTCAAAGCACCTACGCGGGGACCACCCCCTTTTATAGGTATGGTGGAGATCCCCCAAGGTGAAAGGATTTTACCAAGCAGTGATAGATTGAAATTCATCAAAACTTTACTGCATGTGTATATTCTGCCCCAAAACCCTAACTATTGTTTCTCAAATAAGTAACTCAAAATTCCCAAGATCTGATAGGGGTGTATACTATATTTCCTAATTTGGAAGCATCTAAGCTATTCCAAATCTATCCTTGAATTCCCCCTGACCCTCAAAACAGTTTAAATACTGATCAGTTGGATATCAAAAGAGGTCGTTTTCCCTTTTATTATGCTCTTAATAAAATTTATAAAAACCCAGTTTTATTAGAGCTTAAAAATCATATTTAAAATTATTTACAAACTTTTGTAGAAACCAGCAGGTGTGAAGCACCAGCTAGCAAGAATCAGCGGTTTCCTATGCATCCTGCAAAGCCTTTTTGAAAACCCTAATATAACAACACCAAAACCTTAGCTTTATATTAAACATCTTTTTAGTTTGCCAAAAATGATATATCCAGCACCCAACTTTTAAGTAGCCTTACCTGTAGTTGTGAATAATTCAAAATACTTATAAACAGCTTATGAAGCGAGTGATGAAAATGACAAAATAAGTGCATAGCCTGTCAAAGCAACGGTATTTATAAAGAGTTAGACAAGGCATTGAGATTAATTTATAAAACTTTTTCATCTTAAACTACGCTAAGAAAGCTAGTTAAGGTTGGATACAAAGATTGGTACAATACGGCGCTTTTTGGATGGAGTAGTTTGAACTTGCGGATCATCATCCTGCTGTGGTGGGGTAGTGTTGGAAGTAAGAGTTGGAGTGCTACGCATCATGTCTAGAACGCTAACTTTGGTTTTTGGTGTCAGGATAGTAGGAGATGGCCCAACTGCCAAGTCTATTGGCTCAACAAGTTCGAGCGCAGGCAGACTTGCTTTAGTCGGCAAGGGTTTGGGGAGAGGGACACCAAGCTCATTAGAAGAAAACCTGAGAATTGAAGCGAACCCATCGGCAGATGAAGCAAGCAGCGTCAACCCGTCACAAGACCTAGTTGCTTAGTCAGAATATCTAGACCTTACCATGAAAGATCAGTCAGAGAGGCATGATGGAGGTTTGAAGCAAAGGCAATCGGATGCAAGTGCTGGGTATTATATACAAAAACCGAATTCTGGGTGGCAACAGCAAACACGCAACGATATCCAAGGCTTAAAACTGATTCCGACCCAGCTTCGAGCTTATACATTATCGGAGAGCATCGAATTGCGATGGGAGGTTTTGGGAACCCAGTCAAACGCATAAGCGGTGGGCTGGGATTACCACTCAATCAAACAAAAGTACCTTAAGAGCCTATTGCGGGGGTAGATGTGCACCGAATAACTTGTCCCATCGGATTCGGACTCCTTATAAATTCCAGCTGGAGTTATTATTAGTGCTCCGTCTGGCGTAATGTCAGGCCGCCGAAAGAATGAGGCCAGGGTTTCAGATTGATAAAGGTGGTTGTAGGTCAGCAATGTCTTTGTAGGGTCCTCTTCAACCTCATTCAGCTTGGCGCTAGCTTGCCGACCGTGACTCGCTACGCATTTGGTAGTAAAAGTACTACTAGTTGGCTTGAAGCTAAAGGTATGAAACTTGACTGTCCTATTTAAAAAATTAGGGCTGGCGCCTTACGTTTTACCTGTCGCTGCTTTGTGTGACAAGATACTCTTCGCATGGATCCCAAGCAACCCCTTGGACATAGTGACGATGCTCATTAATAATGGCAAGGCAGCGGCTAGTACTGGTATCCCAGACTCTAGCAGTATTATCAACTGACCCCGTAATTATAAACTGTCCCGATGGCGACCAAGCCAGGTCATAAATATCTGACAGTGAGCCGCTATTATATATTAGGTAAAGGAACGGTGTAAAACAATACCGTAATATGGTTACCGCCTTCCATCTCTCCAAACAATATTCATCGACCCCTTGCCCCAAGTTAAGGTTGGATATGGGGTTGTCATTAACGATTGGCTTCCCATCTTCGCCTATAACATCTTCCCGTTTTTTCCAAAGTATTATGGCCCCGTCTAAAATATTAACTTAGAAAATGCAACAATCAAACCCAGATATATTTCAAATAGACGAATTACCATCACCCGCCGAAGCCAAGGTGTTTCCTACAAGCAAACAATTAGAACTCGAAAATAAACCAAGGTGAGTAATAAAGAAGGCGTACCATCAGGGGAGTACCGAACAGCATTGACCGGTGCATTGTGGTTATCAAGGGTTGCAATATACTCCACAGTCAAAGGCCCTTCTAAATATGCCTCTTCGCCACTCTGTGGAGTTGCTATAAACTCAATCACATGGGCATCTTTGTTCTTCCCCTTAGACTTTAGAAGCTGTTCTGATTCAATCGGGAAAATCTCAGTGCCTCTTTTGACAATCCTCCAAATCTAATCAATAATGAGTGTAGGACAATAGTTTTAAAAGAATACAAAAAGGATTGGCTGAAGGCACTAAAATAAAGATGAGATGTGTTCGCAACCAAATAAAAGCCCTTACCCTAACGGCATTATCTCCACCACAGGTAGCAAACCGGTTATTCTCGGTGGGGTGGAAATCGATGGAATAAACGGGTTCCTTGGTATGCCAAAGGAACTGCAGGTTGGTTGCACGCATCTGGATTTATATATGAACTTTGGATTGTACGTGACTTTTAAAAAGTAGACAGCTTAAGAACTAAAATTTGCCACGGCGTTGTCTAAGCTAAATTAAAAGTTACTTTTTCTGGAACTAAAGGACAACATTTACCTATATAGTTTAGGTTCAGGTCCAATTTTTAGTGGTTTGGCCATTCTTAACCCCCTTGGATTAATGAGCTAGCTTGGATATCAGTGCCAAAATTGAATTTAATACTTTTTATCTGTCGAATCTCGGCTAAAGTATTTCGACCAAATTTTTACCCCTTTATTGAGAACACTAAGTTATATTTAGGCAAGATCTTATAATCTTTATCTTAATACCAGCATTCTGCTCCTTTCTAATTTTTATAAAAGCTTAGAATTAGAAAAAATTTTATGAAAGCAAAGTATTAGCTATATCAATGTGAAAGCTAAAGTAGTTTAGTCAAGTCTACTTTAAGTAATTAATAAAGATGTTTTTGCAAGTCTACATAATCTAAATATACTCTTAACAGGTTTGCCCTTTGATACCTAATTGTCAAAGCTTAGAAAAAATTATAGTGCTCTGCTCCATTCAGAACATAATCAAATATTCCAAAAGATAGCAACTTCTCCAGTTAGGCATCAGACAGACAAGGAATAGGAGGTCTATATCCATAGGTAAGTAAAAGGTAGGGGTAGAAACAACAGCATCAGCAATCCAATGTATAAAAATAAATCAAATTTTACTTTATCTATAAAGAGTGCAGCATGTGAGACTGACAGGTTTTTTTGATAATAAATAGCTAACAGTGGGTAGCAAAATTGGAGCATTTCAACTTTAGTAAAAGATCATATCATGATAGATTCATTGAGATACATAATTAATTATAAAGAAGGTCAAAAAAGATGAGAAAGTAAATTCAGCTTCATATAATTTTTATAATAAATATAAAGTAAAATACTTATAATGAATTTCCCTTGTGTTATCCATTAAGTTATGTTGTGCCAATCATTTTGCCATTTAGCATAAAATTTTCTAATATTGACAAAAATTATGCAATCACTCTGGTATTATATTATAGATTGTTTCCACTCATCAAATCTTGGAGTACTTTAGAACTAAGTCTAGTATAAAAAGTTGTTATGTTGATCAACTTATATGTTTACTAAGTTGTATAAATAATAAATTTATCTCATCAAAATTCTTGTAATATCCTTATAAGTGTAAGGGCCCCAACTGCAGCCATCAGGCTTGATAGAACCATACACACCTTTTGGTTAAAGAGAAGTGCTAACCTGTGGGCCTTACCCCTGGCTAAGATCTCAGATGCAGGCCATACCCTTGAAAAGCTGGGTGTCAGCTATCACCCTGAAATGAACACACTACAACCCCAAAACAATAGTCACCCCAAGCCCTTTATAACAACTGATCAGTATAATCTATTTTGGAAATTGAAGAAATTAGCATTGAAGCACATGGCTTAACCAAAATCCTGAGTTTGAACATAAGGCCTTGGCACGGACAAGCCAGCTAAAAATGGCCATTTAAAGCATCCTTGCATGAATGGATCTTTTACCCAAAGGCATTATTAAATGAAATTTTTTACACCAAATGTAACCTTAGGTAAAAACAGAGAATAAATTGTTCATTAATAAAAATATAAAAGGGCCTGAGATTGAGGCGCTAAGCTGCAAATCTGGAGGAGCATCCCCACCACTTAGACCAGGTGGCATTCCCTTTCCCATCCAAAAAGGTCCAAGGAGGCCAGCTGCCCCTCTCATCACCCCAAGACCTCACCCATGTGGTAGACTAGTGGGTCACAGCTTACCCTTGAGAACCCCACCACCTATTTTAGTATTAACTTCAGCCAAATTGGTGTGGCAAATTAAGGAATTTTATGTCAAATTATTGTAGGATTGGCACCCATATGGAGTAAAGGGGTCAAATGAGTTCATTAGCAACAAGCCTTCGGCATCAGGGCCCTACAGCACCAAACCATTGGCAACAAAGCCAGATGGCTGTGTACCTTTAGCATAAAAAGCGTCTAATATTGAATCTTTGGTAATACTCACCAATGGCATTGGTCCATTGGTAAAAGTCACCATCAGCTATGAACCCTCTCTAAAAGTATCAAAAACTTCATCCAGTAAATCTCACCTGGTCAAACAGATTTCAGAGCAACCAGGTGCAGGCGGGTCGGCTGCCCCAAACCCATTTCTAACAACTTGGAACTACCTCTATGTGGGGTGGTCTTGAGAGGTTCCCATCGTTTATTGGGCAAGATGCTGTCACTCAAGTCATTGAAACTTTGGTAAATCCAGAATTTGGGCGTCAGTGGGTGAACTGACAATTACTCAGCCTGTGCCAATACTTTTGAAGTTAGTTCCAAAAAAGTCATTTCTCCCCTCGCTCAAAGATTGCTGGGTTAGTCAAATTTTAAGGGCCCCAATCCTGCGATTTCCTTAGCTATTCCCCAATCAATTGCTATTTAAGCAATCATAACACACTGAGAAAATTGACAGTTGATTCTCTTATTTTTTTAATTTCATTTAAATACTTCTGTGCTCCAATTTCTTGATTAATTTCTGAATTTTTTTGCTGAACCCCTGTGACATCTGCAATATGGCCTCTCAGGCCTTTAACTGACTGGGCTATCTCAATCATGTTAGTAACTTTGGTTCCAACCAAGGTAAAAAATGCTATCTTGTCAAAAACTTTGTAGAATCTTCTTCAATCGCTGAGGCAATCTGCCAGCAGGATTTTAGCATTTTATGTGCAAAACTGTCTCCACTTCAGGTGAGGATCCGCACCATTGCCAATATCACTATACCCAGTTCCCCTAAGAAAAAGCAAACCATTTAATATAATCTCTCAACTTCCTACGCCCAGGACCATTGGCCCTGAGGTTGCAACAGCCTGGTTTCTTACTGGCTTTCTGTAAAAATTTACTCCGTTGGGTTGATTATTGGAGGTCAACCCTAGTAATCTTTTTAAAGCACAGGTTTAGTTTCCTCATGCACCTCGCGTTGTAAGAATATATATAATCTGATAATAGTATGATAACTATTATCCATAGTTGAGTTAGAATTACTTTCAGGCTCAACGCTTTGGCTGGTATTTCCTATTAATATTGAATATTGTACTATTAGGGATTTGTTCCCTATAATCCTGTCCACTCGATCTTTGTTAAGATCCTCTGATGACAGTCTACTTCAGCCCAACACACAGTTGGCAGTAATCCCCTAGTTGTGGTTCTCTTCATCTCTAGATCCCCGCTCAGATTTCTACTCTGCTCTGAGAGTCTACCAATTATTGCCTTCTGCAACAATATCCTTAAGATGTAATCTTCA
>JAKSZP010001109.1:0-10951 GCA_022478985.1 Massospora cicadina | reverse complement strand
GTGTCTTGGGACTTTTGTACATGTGAACCCATGTCACCTCAGTACTCACTAGATTCCTAAAACCCATCATCTGCTAGGATGTGACTCCACTTCCCTAGTAATCTCTGGCCCTATGCCTGTCTTTAACGGCCTCCTTGGGACTCCCTCAAGCCTCATCAACAGCTGTTGGAGAATTACTAACAAACAACCTAAGCCACCGCCTTAAACTGTTATTGAACTTATACTAAAATCAGGCCCTCCTAGCCCTCAAGTGGGTAGGTGCACGCATGTACCATCTTTTTCCGCACAAAATTAGTGGCCCTGGCATCAGCCAAACTGACACACCTTAGTACACAATTTAATGATTGTTGCCTCCCACCTCAACCCTCTGGACAGACCACAATTTGTCCTTGCCTCCTCAAACTTCTACCCCATGCTATAAAATGCAATATCAAGGCGCTCTGGTGGGACGGTAACCACAAAATTTATTTGGTGAAAAAATTAAGTATGGTGTGGTGATTCCTACAATACTCATACAGGACAAAAGATCAAATAAGTCCCAACTTCCAGCCTAAGAGCTGCCCATGATGCAGCGAGATGATTGACACCCACCTTCACCAATCATTTACCTGCCTCATCACCCCTTTCTGGACCAAAATCTACAAACCTTCTGAGTAGAACCCTGGATTGGGCATCCAGTTCAAGACATTATGTACGACCGCTTTATTCCATCTGCCTAATATCTCAGAATCCTGGAGTTTGACATAACTATTGTACTATCCATAATTTGTACCTTTGCACCAAATTTGGCTCTCCGCTGTGGACATTACCCATATTTTTACACATTTTCAAGCACTATAAGATAACTTGAAAATCACCGCCACATCGCCAAATGCTAACAGATCCATCCAATATGATGCTTGGCTCTTGCAGATTACCTCCCTCCATTTCTTGATCCATCCACCCATCCCTTTCCCCACTTCACGCTCTTAGGAGCTCAGGCATAGATTAATTAAATTTGGTAAATCCCCCTTCAGGTTGGGACCACCTATGTCAGATAACCAACGTGCTAAGGAAATACTTGGCTTCCATCAGGGATACTCCAATACCCGCAATAGGATCCAAAGCCCACAAGGCATCACTGTTCTGAGGTCTTATAAATAAGAACCATGCTATAAAAGATTTGGAAAGTATTGATCTATGAACATCATTCCTACCTCAACCATTGAGCTAAGTGCTGTCAGTAAACATAACCATTCTTTGCGCATCAAGTTCAAACTGCTTGTGTTGGCAGGAGGGACTGTTCCTAGCATATGAGATTTGCATTCAGATCATACTCCCGTCTCATTTGTGTATGCACTTGATAGCATGTGGTGACATTGTTTTGTTGGGTTTGATACCAAAAAATTTCACCTCAAGTAGCATCTGATGGATCAATGTTTCCATTTTTTCTGTAATCACAGAAGATTGGATTGAATGGTGATCAATCGCCCTTATTGGGTTTATTCCTTGCTGTCTTACAGCCTCATTTTGGACAAGTACTTGGAATTGAGGTAAGAATTGTTTCAACAAGTTTAATCCCAGCAGTATCACCCAGAGTAGTGTCTACAAAATTAACATTTCCATTTTCTCCATAATTGCAGCAGATTAGATTCTGTGATTGATCGTTCCAATCATTTTGAACTCTATACCTATTCTCTAGATCCAGGAAATCATGCAAAACCCATAAAGGATGGCTATCAAAGTTTTTTTTGCACTGACAGAGGAATAGCTGAAATAAAAATCATGATGGCCATGATCATCACTGACATAAATGAGTGCATACCCTCATTTGTTGAGGTGATTTCTTTAAGACAGACAGAATAAATGATAAAATTTATAGAAATCTAAAGAAAATTTTGGCGCAATTAAAGGTTATTAAGTATATGACGATATTTTTAGCACTCTACTATCAACAGAGCACTTGGTTATTATAGTTGGAGAGAATTGAGGGGCAGGGACTGTGATGTAATTCTTGCAATAAGATGCGTGAATCTTCTTTAAAACGCCAGGACCTTTACATCATGACTCAACTTGCAAATTGCAGGTGCCTCATTTTGCGGTTCCTGATACCACTTTTTTGCTTTCATCAAATTCCAGCATGCTTGCATATGTCGCAATTTTTCTAACAAAAAATCCTCATCCTCAGAGGGGCTTTTTCTGGATCAATCTTTGTGCTGGCGCTCCTGTTGGGACTTTGGTTGATCCACCAAAGTGTTTTCGGAATTTGTCTCAGATATTATTCAATTTTGTGATGTAGACTTTGGCTGAATCAAAATTTGCAGTAAAATCATTCTCTTCCTCTCTTTGACTTGTTGTAAAATCAAGATGAGGGGCCTCGTTGGAAACCTAACGCTCATCAGGAGTGTGCCATAAATCTGCTATTTATTATAAAGGGAGTGCTCAGGATCATTCCATATCTTAGATCATGTTAAACTTTAGGCGTTGGAGATGCTCGCTGGTGTTTTTCTTACCTAAATTCCAACAATATAATTCATGGGATTTTTTGCATCACTAATATAAAAATAACAAACACTAATAAATTCTAAAAGGTTGGTTTTTTTTATATATTTTAATAGTTACTGCAAGTGGTAAAAAGAGAATCCTATTATAATCTCGCTGCTTAGTATTTAATGGTGTTGAGGCTCAAAGTTCAGATTAGCTTAGTAATGTTCAAATTAGGGAATATTGGGATTTGACCTATTGGAGCTCTCAAGTCTCGCTTTTTTTAATTGGAACAAATAATGGATGGTCAATATTGGGTAGGACTAGTCCGTTTGGCAAAGATTTAATATTTTAAACCCAATTAATGGGCGAGAGATATCTTAACCTTGTAGGACCTCCTCCACCCCTATAAAAGGGTTGGTCTCTGCCTCAGCGTTTGAACGTAATTGTTAAGGGGTTGAGGAGGAGCCTCAGTATAACTTTTTGTATATGGCTGAAGTTTTGTCACAACCTGATTCCTAAAACCTGGACGATTTTCCTGAGAATTGGATGAAATAAAATTGCCCCAATTTGAAGTGTTCCACCAAGAATCTGCTAGGGTCTTTTGGCCAATTTCATCCTTATTTTAAACCAAGTCACTCTTATCACAATTTTGGACTTGTAATTGTCTGACATCACCCCCAAGAAGAGTGTTAGGGAGAGAATAAGGCCACAAGAACTGGTCATGAACTCAGTTGACAGTAGCTTCTGTAGAAAGGGATTTGATGGAAAACTCATCCTCTCGCTTATAAGTGACTACAAAAGGACCTTCATAAATAGACCAGAGCTTCTCATTTCTGGGAGTAATAAGATTATGATAATACAGTACCAAGTCCAACACTTAAAAGGAAGGAAGGGGCTTCCTATGCTCATTTGCGGCTACCCCTTTTTTGGTTACCATTTTAGCTAGGTTAGTAATGGCGTCATACTGCAGCTGGATGATGCGTTGTGATGATCTTTTCAGAGCTTTTTCAGGATCATCTGTCCTACCAAATAAGACTTCTTTTACTAGTAGGGTTGGTACTCCTGGTTCCTGACCATTAATATGTGGAAGGGAGACATTTTAAGGATTTGATGATAGCTGATAAGGTAGACCATGAGTGCAATAGGTAAGAATTGATCCCAGTGTAGGGGAACTGAGCTGTCCATCTTTCATAATATGGAAACCAAGTTTCTATTTGCTCTTTCTACAATTCCATTTGTGGAGGGGTTGTAAGTGGCTGAGAAAAGTTGCTGCGTCACCATGGAAGTAGCCAAAAGCTTTAACACCTGCGAAGTGAAATTCTTCCCATTATCATACAGTAGGACCTGGAGACAGCCATGCCTGGTAAAAATTGTTGATGGAGGAAGGTGGCAATAGCTTTTACGCCTGGGCAGGGAGAGCAACCGCTTTAACCCATTTGATAAAGTGATCAATGCCTACCAGGATAAAGCGATTTCCACTGGTAGTCTAAAGTAGTGGACCTACCAAATCTAAGCTTATTGTGTGAAATGGTTGTTGAGACGTGGTGGGTTGGTATTAATATTTGGGTTTGTAACTAGATTGGTTTTTAAAGATTATGAAGGCATCCATCACTTTGATGATAGACTCCATGATTCCCTCCCAGTAATACCAATCCTTCACCCACTCATAAGGTATGCACTCCACTGTTACTTAGCATCTAATGGACCTCAATGATCACGGGATTTTGCTCTGAAGGTCGGAGATAAGGCAACTAATTTACCCTATTTTATTATACAACTTCCCACTTTTCACCTTGGTGTTGTAAAGTGTCGGGCTAACATTATCTGATTAGGTTCATTCTCGTCTTCCCAGGCGTCAGGGGTCATAAGGAGGTCATGCATCCTCTCTGCTTCACCATTATCCAGGTGAAGGATAGGCAGCTGAGTCAAGCCATCAACGTTCATATGGTAGGTTCAGCTCAGCGCTCAATCTTCAAACCATTTGTTAGAGCAATAAAGACCAGCGAGCCAACTGCCCCTGGAAACCTTCATATTTTGTAACCACTTCAGGGAGGCGTGGTCAGTGACCACAGTGAAGGAAGTTCATATAGAAAAGGGCAGTAATATTTTAACGCTATCAGGACCGCAAGGCACTCTTTTTGGTGACACTGTAATTTATTTCAGCCTTGGATAACATATTGCTATAATAGGAGACGGGATGATCACACCATTGTCATTTAATTGAGCCAGAATGGCTCCAACAGCGTAGTCAGAGGCATCGGTAAACAAAAAGGAAAAGATTATTATAATCAGGGTGGTGCAAGATAGGGCGCTTTTGTAACAACTTCTTTAGCGTCTCAAAGGTGGCCTTTTGTTCATCTCCCCAATGAAAAGGGACGTTCTTAGCCAATAGCGTATAAGGGGCTCACTCAGCTGGGCAAACTTAGGGATAAATTGGCATTAATACTCCATCATACCCAAGAATACCTGAATATCGCGCAGGGTTTTTAACAGGCATTTTGAATATAGTCTCAACCTTGTCATGAAGGGGTTTTTATCCCTTCCTTTGAGATGGCGTGTCCAAGGAATCTAACTTTTCTGGAAAAAAGTGGACTTGGAAAGCTTTAATCTAAGGTTGGACTGACGTAATTTGTTGGAAGACTTCTTTCAGGTGAGCAAGATGGTCATACAAGGTCTTAGAAAAAGCCGTTGTGTCATCAAGATAAACAATGACGCAACTTAACTTATGGTCCTGCAAAATGTGATACATGGCTCGCTGGAAGGTTGCAGGATTGTTGCACAACCCCTGAGGTAATCAGGTGAGCTCGAATAGTTCTTTGGTGCAAACTAGAGCGCATTTCTCCTGTTCTTGGGGAGAGAGGTCCATCTGCCAATAGCCGATGGCTAAGTCCATGGCCTAGAAGAAGTTAGATCCTGAGAGCTGTGCTAGAGCGTTTTCAATGTGAGGGATGGGATAGCTATCCTTCTTTGTGAGGTTTTTTTAGCCAGCGTTAATCCATCACAGCCTTATGACCCCCGATTTTCTTTTTATAAGGAGGAGAGAAGAAATCCAGGGGCTTTGCAAAGCTACCAGTATCCCAGCGTCTTATAACTGTTTGAGCTCCATCCTCATCGGTTGCTCCTCAACTTTTAATTTATGATAAAGTTTGGATCAGATGGGACTAGCTGTAAGGAGAGTGTCTATAACTCTCCTGTTTCCAGCGTGGTGGTGCTCGGTGCACAGAGCCAACACATGGAAACTAGCCGTTAGTACTAACGCTACTAGCGCCCAGAAGAGGGTGCTGGAGCAATAATAACTAAAGCAAAGAAGTGCAATAAGTAACCAGCCAAAAACAACGCGGTGAACAAGGAGAGAAGGGGTAAAAAGCCCAGGTTGGAGGGTACCTGGGCGAATCAACGGTGCACGTGGTGAAAATCTCATTGTGTTCAAAATGGAATGGTTAATTTGACGCGAGACCTCCATGAAGGGGTCCACGCACAGGATCATATAAAATAACATTTTAATAAAATGGTAAAAAATGGGGAAATTTTTATTGGGAAGTTGACCAGCAAGGAGTGTTGGTCATGGGAAACACAATTAAACAACATTGGGGAAATAAGGGGTTTGCTGAGGTGGGCCCAAGCACTGACCCACCAATAGGCCAGCACTACCATCCAAATTGGTCAAATATGCCAAAGCTGAACTCACTCGAGTGATTGATTGAAGTTGGATCCAACCTGAAAGCATTGTTTCAAAAATGAAATGAGTTTCGAAACTCTGTTCCTTGACTAACCAAGTGGAACCGTCCATGTTAATTAAATAGACCATCCATTTTAACGACTGAGCCAACGTAAGGGGCTGGGCATTTGGCACCTCACTAGTACCAACCTGGGCATAAATAGCCTGTACCCAGCGTTGGTCTAGTCTATGCCTAAGGTCAGGGAGGGCCTGTAACTTCACGTTCTGGCCTCCTGGCGCCCAGCCTTATCCTTGTGGTTGGTCCCCACTATGATGTCTTGTGACTATGAAACTAGCATTTCCAACGTTTATAGTATGACTTCAACCCTTCATATGACCATAGTCAGTCTCAGCTTTAGATAATATGTCGCTGTAGGTCTCCAAAATCTTATTAATAATCTTATTAAGCTCTGCAGATGTTAGATCATTGAAGATATGAACTTCAGACAATGTACATAATGTTATTTCAGAAGGTAGGCCCATGTCTGACATAGACCCAATGTAGCAGACCTGGTTAATCTCCTTAACTGGGATCAGCAGACCTTTCACAATCTCCTGGTGTTTCTTTATGGACATGTCCTTACTGGTAAGAATCCCCAGTAGAATACTGATAGGACGTTGATAGGCTGGGTCTAAGATGCCTGTTAATATTCGAGGTTCTAAGGGACTGATTTCATAAATGCTAGTTATGTGCAGCAGGCAGTTGTGGGGGATTTGCAGGGTAATCTTGGTGTCAATCACCATTTGTTCACCCGCTTTAATCAGCACTTCTTCGGCTGCATAAAACCAAATTCCCTCAAGGGAAACCACTGATTCAGGCAGAATTTTGGTATTTTACCCCGCTGGCATGTATTGTAAGGATAATGCGGAGAAAGGATAATCAACCGTGCAAGTGTATTCCTTTTTATTAATCTCATAGTGGTTCAAATTCAGGGGAACCTTATAGTTAAGCAGGAAGATAGCCCTTCTTCATATTGATAATCCCGTCATATTCAAGTATAAACTAGGTACCAATGAGCATGTCATAGGTATTGTTGGCTAAGGCCACCGCGGTGCTGAGAGGAGGTGTTTCCCAAATTGGATGGATAAAGATGAGTAGGCCCCAATAACGAGAGTGTTGGCCAGACCAGCAGTGCCAAACTCCTGAGTATAGTCGAGGTCAGGGGCCAGCTTTTTTTCATAAGCTTTGATGATACAACGTTCATGTGGATCCAGTGTCAAGAATATAAATGACTCATATTCAGTTGACAAAAGCCTCCACTTTGGTTAAAGTTCTCCCCGAGTAGGGGGGAAGATTGAGGACCTCCTTAAGCTAGATAGTAGAAGAAAGGCGCTTGAAAGTTTCAGGAATTTATCCCGTATAGACTGCAGTGTATACACACTCTGAATGTATCAGATCATTAAGGCAATGAGCTGGTCAGCGTCACTGGCGGTATCAATAAACTCCAGGCCTCTCAGCACCTGTTAAAGATATGTATTGTGGGGTACCCTAGCCATATCCACTCTTATTGGGTTCAACCTGTTAGGTACCTCCACTTCACCTGGGGCTCCTAAAACATAGTGACCGGAATCTTCACAACACTCTTCATATTCATCATCAGAGGGGTATTTGATGCACTTAAGAGGGTCCCTAGGACTGGGGTTAGTTCAGGGCAATCCTTAGGGCAAGATAGGTCCTGGGGATGCTCCTCCACTGTATTAAATTTTGGATAAGGTTCAGAATTATAATGGCTTTGACTTGAGTCTTGGAAGGTAAAGGTTTGGGTTGCCCCGTGGGCATAGGTTATTTGTGATGTACAACTGGAGGAGATGCTGATGGGGATAGAGGTGCCGCCTTAGTGGGACGTGACAATTCAGACACTTTGGAAGGCTTCTTTAAAGAAGGAGGGGAGCAAGGCAAAGTGATAGTTAACTTAGCTGGCTGAGCTTTGGGTGCAGAAGATGAAGAGGAGCGCTGCCCTTTAACTGCGAGTATACTCTGTATCTCCTCACATGGGGGAGGAGCCCCTCATGGTGGAAGCTTAATGGGAGCAGATGTTAAAGGAGAAACAGCCATAGAAGAGGCTGGAGGGGTTATAAGAGATTCTGGCCTCATAGCTCCTTACATATTATCATGTCCATAGAAGTCAACATCCCCTGTAGAGCCTCCTTGATATCCCATAAATTTTTGAAGGAACGCTTGACAGAAGAAATATGCATCGCCAAGGAGGGATGAGGCGCCATTCAGCTTTAACAGCAGCAATATCGTCATTGGGCGGGAGCAATTTTGCAAGCAGCAGAGGTTGGCCTTCATTATAAAAAAATTACCAAATGTAGCAAGCAATTCTCCCTTTTGTAGGCTAACGCACATAAAGGCCTGTTTTTACCTTTTCAGGATCTTCATGGGTCCAAACTCTTCGATGAGGGCTTCTTTCATCTCCATCCAGTTGCTGATGGTGACCATTTGTGGAAACATTATTTCCTGCACCATACAGCTCAAGCAGGGAAAGACGTTCTAAATTTTTTTCTGGTCAGTTCCCTTCCATGGCTGATTCATAAACGAAAAGGAAGGAGGAAATACTGCCCCCTCATGGGTGAACTTATCTCTAGAGGGGTTTTATTACAGGGCGTTGAGATGAGTGCTGATCGAGCCTCTAAGGTAAGACAGAGCACTGGATAGCTGTTGTTCCATTTTTGATAGCCTAGGGTCAATTTCAGCTGGGAAGCTAGAAGGGTAAATTTCCCCAACAGCCTCCATTTTTACGTTTTTTTTGGTGTAAAGGAGCAGTGTAGTGAGCAACACGTGTCAGATTTTAGGCGTTAGAGATGCTCTCTGGTGCCTTTCTTACCAAAATTCCAGCAATATAGTTCAGGGGATTTTTTGCACCCTGATATAAAAATAACAAACACTAGTAGATACTGAAAAGGTTGGTTTTATATATAATTTTTTTAGTTGCTGCGAGGGGTAAAAGGAGAACCCTATTATAATCTCGCTGCTTAGTATTCAATGGTGTTAGGGCACAACGTTCAGATTAGCTTAGTAATGTCCAAATTAGGGAATTTGACCTATCTAGCTCTCAAGTTTCACTTTTCTTCAATGGAACATATAATGGATGGTCAATATTGGTTAGGACTAGTCCGTTTGGCAAAGATTTAATATATTTAACCCAATCAATGGGCGAGAAAATATCTTTACCTTGTGGAACCCCCTCCATCCCTATAAAAGGGTTGGTCTCCGCCTCAGCATTTTAACATAATTGTTGAGGGTCTAAAGAGGACATCGGCATAATTTTCCATATTTGTCCACAGTTTTGGCACAACCCAGTTCCTAAAAGCTGGACAATTTGCCTAAGAATTGAATGGAATAGAATCGCTCAATTTGAGGTTTTCCATTAAGAATTGGCCAGGGTCTTTTGACCGATTTAATCCTTATTTTATACTGAATCACTATTATCGCAATATTGAACTTTTAATCTTATAACAGATCAAAAGGAGGGGTTAACTGATCAAATTTAATGAGTGCAGAAAGAATTTTTACATTACCCTTTACTAAAAGGACAGGGTTACTCCTCCCTCCAGAGCACATATGATAGCATAGTTTTTGTGTGGTATGTGTAGCTTAATAGCTGCAACGGTGTGGTGTTTTTAGTGGCAGGTGCTAGGGCAGTAGGGTTACATGCATGGAAGTCAGTGACTAGATACTGACATTTGGTACAATTGTGGGCCAGAATCCAACTGTTGTCATAGGTGGGGTACTTTTTCCATGTTCCCAGATATTTTGTCCCATTTGATCTTTCTTAAACCTAAAATTTCCTTTAACTCAAATTCAGTTTTACCCCTACCAACAGTAGTTTAATCTCTTCTGGGTTTTACCATTGAAAGGTGAAAAAAAATGATGCGTGGAAAAATTTGTGAACTTTTCAGTATGGCGGTAAATTCACATAGAAGGACCATTATTTAATACTTTGATAATGGGAACGGTCCTGCCCTCTTGCAGGCCAAAATGCGACATGGCACTTGAGATTAAAATTTCATGTCTACCATTATCAGGTCACCCAACTGATATTTGGGCGCTGCTCTAAATTTCTAAACTGCAAATCTCTTGGAGTCCTGGGAGGCTTTTGTTAATTGCCTTTGCACCTGCTGGTATATTTTCTGGACATGTGTTGCAAAATCATCTGCCATGGGGATCTTTGTGTGTTTTTGGGACCAAATTATGAAGGCCAGGTTATAGCCCAAGTTAGCGTACAGCAGCGATATTCTTGTAGAAGCATGCAGTGAATTATTGTATTTAAACTGGGCTAGGGCTAGATCACCTGCCCAAGTATTCTGAGCAGCGGAGGCGTAGCACCAGAGGTACTTATTAAGTGACTGATTGGTCCTCTGAGTTTGTATACCAGGATGAGTGGTGGTAAGCTGACGATTGGCATTGTTTGATGTGCAGTATCTCTCACAGGGCATCCCAGAATTTCGATGTAAACTGTAGTCCTCTTTTGCTAATTATCTCTTGAGGTACCTAGAACATAGTGAAGATGTGAGTCACAAATAAACGGGCCATGTCTTCCGTCATGGTTGTATTTAAGATTGGGATAAACAGGCCATATTTGGTGAAGCTGTCCTTGAATACCATGATTGAGTCAAATCCTTTTGAGTGGGCAGGCTGACTATGAAGTCATCTGATACTGAGGCCCACGGCATGATGCTTGTTATGGTAGATATAAGAGCCCGATTAACCCTGATCTGCCAGATTTGGGTCGCGCACAGGTTAAACACTGTTCTATTAAAGCT
>JAKSZP010001108.1:0-10988 GCA_022478985.1 Massospora cicadina | reverse complement strand
ATTCAGCTGTATAACTTTTGGTTGACACCTCTTCGATGAAATGGCAGCTGTTGCCGTTTAATCACCCTTCCTCATCTTGGCAGCGATGGTCTTCCATATCCTGACTAGGATTCCAACGTTAGACATCCTCGAGACCTCAAATGAAAGAATCAGAAATGTATCCTTAACGTTTTCCTCTCGATCCAAGCAAATCATCCATAATTGGCTAGCAACCAATTGATTCGCTAGTTGCAGGCGGCATCACTCGCCTTGCAACTCATAAACATTCCCAATCAGTCAGTGATGAAACCTGACTGATCCCAATTGGTACACCTGATAGTTAATTACTATCAGATGCCCTTATTTCATCAGCCACTCCACCCAATGAGATATTAGGTATTCATCTGGATCAATCCCTGACAGATATGACCAGATAAATATCCTAAAATCCCCCAAACGTAATTCCTCTGAAATTTGGGTCAACCGATTTCCATTTTCACTTCGCCTTAGGGAATTTTTCCCCTAGCGATACCAGGTAATCTAGCAGGCTGGGAATATGGGCAAAAATTTTAACAGGGGGAGAGCTATATAAGTAGATCAGAGACTCAACATTGAGTTTCCCTAAACCTTCATCTAGACCTGCGATTATTATGGATGCTCATCAAGCTGTAGGTCATGGAGGATTGCGGAAAACGCTGGAGTTTTTGCTTCCAATACTGCTGGGAGAGCATGCATTATGACGTATTGGAAATAGTTAGTTGTTGCCATCAGTGTCAAGTGGAAAAGTCATTCCACAAGAAGACCACATATCAGCTGGGTAAACCCTGGTTCGCCTGGCACACCGTTTCCATTGATGTAGTGGGACCTCTGCTAACTAGCGCCAATCAATTCAAGTATATAATTGTCACCATCAATCATTTGACTCGATGGGTGGATGCCAGGGCCATTAATGACTTGAGCGCGGTCACCACTGCCAAGTTTATTATGGAGTGTGTTATACAGCAACACGGCTGCCTGCAATTCATTTAATGGATAATGGAATTAATCTCACTTTGCACATTCTGTTGAAGTTTAACGAGTTGATGGCGATCCTCTGGGTTTTGACCACCCCATATCATCCAGAATCAAATGGGATGGTGGACTGGTTAATGGAACCCTAGTGAACATAATCCATAAATTGGTAAAGGATCAACCTTTTGAATGGAGTGCCCTTCTACCTACAGCTGTGTTTGCATATATATAAGCTATCATTCGTCCACTAGTAAGACCCATTCCAACTGTTGTATGGTCAACATCCAGCTCTGCCTGCCTTACTTTACTCGTGTGTAGAAGATACTGGTGAGGTGGACCCCCAGCGATATTTGAAAGCTCTTATGGATACATTGATCAAGCTGCAAATGGAAGCCTACTCTGCCAGTTTAGCTAAGAAGATTTGCAATCAGGCAACAAATTGGAAGAGATGAAGCGGACTTCCACTGTTTGCTGTAGGGGACCATGTTTTATTCCACAATCAGCAAGGTTTTGGGAGGAAAAACAAGCTCTCCAGCATCTGGGTTGGCCCATTTGTGATAATTGAGAAGACCGGCATGGATATCTACACCATCAAGGAACCCATGGGGGGTCATATCATCAACCAATTTCACGCAAAGTCCTTTGAACATACTAACAATAAGAGCATATCGTCCAGTCAAAAGGTGGGGTAATGTCAGGAAGTTAATATGACTGGATGATATGCTAACCATACTGGTAGATCAGAGGGGGAATCGAGACAAGTCTTGAGATTGACAAAAAGAGGTATACAAATAATAGTTGATTGAAATGTTGACCAATTGGATAGAAAGGGGGAATTATGCCAAGATTCAATATAACTGAGAGTTTCGAGTAAAAGGGAAATGAATAGAAGACTACTAAGCTGAGGATGCATCCGGCTTGGGGAATCAAGATATAAAGAGACACATGGAGGATTTAGGGGGGAATTCTTGGGAAAATTAGGTTGTTGCAGAGAGGTCTGCATATTGATAAAGTAATAAAGGTTGAAAAAAGGGGCGATAGCTCCATGTAAAGTTTATTAAGTTTATATTAAGAATTGGCAATCTTCATATCATCTGATTTGGTTGCTCAGTGGCTAATACCCTGTACAAACTGACCTGGAAGAATCTAGACTCTATGCTGAGAATTAACATCTACTACTTTCATAGCTAGCACATCCATGGTAGAATCCAGATTGTCTGAGGACGCTTGATCAAGCATTTGAAAGACATACAGCTTTGGTTGTTCTGGGGATTCTTTGTTTGCTGTGGACTTACCTTGAGCTCGTGTTGCTACGTTTACTCCTCCAACTGGATGCTGTTACAAAATTCCATCATCATACTGTGGGACTTCCGCAGGATATGCTACTATTGATTCAGGGACGTTTTGGTTTGGAATCATGGAGGTAGAGTGTCCCATCTCTACTCCGTTCCATCTTTTTCCTGATAGTATTGATCTTGGTGTACGTTGTTCACATGGCGGTTATGGCAGAATTCTTCCAAGTGACTAGGGCGGCTGCATTCATAGCAGTTAACCCTACAAGAGCCACGTCATTGATTGTCATAAGAGGTCCAGGTTGGAAATTTTGGGGTCATTCGGCGTAACCAGGCCCATGTTGGTAAGATGATTGTTGATGTCTGGCATAGCTAGGTCCTTGATAATAGCTAGTTTGCTGATTGTTATTGTGACCAGCCCATTGACGCTGATTGTAATGTTGAATATAATTTGGCCAAGGATGTGGGGCGGAGTTATAGTAAGGTTGAGGATTGCTAGATGGAACTGGAGTCAGACGAGAGTATTTTTTAGAATAAGAGGGTACAGTAGAGGCGGTAGTCTTCTGTTCCATATTTGGTGGTAGAAAGTTAGGGGATATTTGATGAAAAAACTGTAAAATTTTGAGCAGAGGTACGTCGTCATCCAGAAGAAGCGAAATGACATTGTGAAGCTCTCAGTATGGCTTCACCGCGGAGGTCATGGCAATGCACACGTCAGATTCTGCTAAGTTTTCTGCCCCAACTAGCACATGGGATTCCGTTGTGAATTGATCAACAAACTCCAGGAGAGTCTTGTTTCAGCTGAACCTGATTGTTTATAATTCCGCTTTCCGCTGTGACATTTTTGATGTACCCCCAAACAGGCGAAGCACAGTATCTTTTACATCCCTATAGGTGACAGAGCTATTTAGGAGGTAAAAGGTGACTTGATCGGCACTTATGACATACAAAGCGGATATCAACAGCTTAGCCTTCCGTCTATTAGAGACACCTTCTGCTGCAAATTCAAACTGTTTGAAGAAACCATGGATATTATCATTTTAATAAAATGGAGGTAGTTACTCAATGTTAACCTCCTCATCCCATTCACGGTTTTTTTGCCCATACTGAGGAATGAGCCAAGATCTGAAAGCAGTTTCCTGATGAGAAGCTGGTTCAGCGGAAGTTGGGATGTCTGCTGTTTCAAGGGTAGCATGACCTTCTGCCATGAGTGGCACCGCCATTACTTTAGGGAATTGGCACTATGACTCATATTCATATCCAGTAATACCATCCTGGATGTAGTAGCTCTGACCAGCGTCATATTCTTCCTTGTATGATGCCCCCTCTTGATGGTCATCCTCATCCCAGTGAGAAGACCATAAGTCACTAGTCAACTTTCGCTCTGCGCACTGCAGCTGTTTGGTAGTATCATCCAACCAGTTGGTGTGTTCCTTGTTTTGTTGTCCCAAAGATTTGCATTTGGCTAAACGTGCTATCAAGCTGGTGCATACAGCATTTCGTCCTTGAAGAAGTTCATCCTGTTTTTTGAGCACCACATCTAAGGTAAGTTGGATTTTCTCAGACCTGGCTGGTGCAGTGTTTTGTGAAGATTCACCAGCAACAAAGGCTATGTAAGAAATGGCTGGCTACTGGAGTAATGTAGTACTTGGTGGTTGATCAATGGGACCCCCATAGTGAGCACCATTGTTATAAAATTGGATGGCATCATTAGGATCTGCCATATTGTTTGTACAAGTCAAACCCACTGAATAACAGACAGATGATGTGTAGATTGTCAGTCCTCCAGAAAAACTTGAAATATACTAAAAACTAGGAGAATCGCCCCAACGACTGTTTGATTTATTTTAATAAACACAGCAATCTTTAACTGTTCCACTCTCTCTGCTAATAACAACCTCCCTCTCTCAATCGCCCATCTTGCTTATATACAGCAGCTTTGGATGATACTGCTTTTATATCTTGAGCTATTCTATTTACCGATTCTACTCAGTTTTGGCTTGTTATTCTATATCTCTCTATTGCCCCAATTGTAGGCAATTTAATTTGTATTTGTCAAATGTCAACATCGCCTTATCGCCTTATCACCTTATTTAGAGGTGATCCAATAATAATCCGTTATATCCCAATATTGCCTTGTCTCAAGGCACTTAAATAATTATAAGTGATAACATGTTTTGCGCATTCTTCCAAATCCGCCCTAACTGTCCCAAGGTTATCATCCAGTCATATCAGAATTATGAAACAGGTTCTTAACACCCTTGCTGAGGTGCAAATGCATTCTGCTATTGCCCTTAACAATGCCACTGCGTTATCCCATGACCAACAGGGGGTTGCTTTGTTGGACTGGTAGAAGGGATGCCCATCGGTGGGTATGAGGACTTCTGAGTTCTTCTTTACAAGCAGGGGACCCCACCTTGCTTATTGCCGTCATATCAGCTGCTTTGAAACCACATATTTTGTGCTCAGACCATTTATTCCAATTGCTTTCTACTATGGCCAAATCCCCCAGTTTGGCTTCTTTAAACTCTACCTTCCACAAACAGGCTCCCGCACTGGATCTCTCTAATGCTATGCTTCAGGCAATCTTTAGATCAGGGTTGAATTCAGCTTCTGCCCATCACGAGGTTTAGTCTACCTTGAAAGGGATGGTGGATCAAATATGTACCGCTGCGACCACTATAAACGCCTCATCTTGCTACACTTCCCGCTATCAATGGGGAAACTTTATGATAAGACTATCCAACGATGACGCAGATGCAGTTTTTACCATTGAGCCAGTATTAGTCTTGGCCTCAAAGCATGTCACTACCCCTGTGTTGGAGTTGGGTATCCTGGTTCACCTTTTGGTGAATCAGTAAAAGCCCAGATGGTGGAAGCCAGTTCCCAAGCCCTTGTTCTTCCCAACTTTACTCCAGAAAAGGCCCCCGACTTTCCCCCCAACTTGCCTGCCATTTATTGAGTTGCAACAGAAATGACCAAGTCTACCAATAAACAAAACTTCACTTATTTCTTACTACCTATGAAGATTAATATTGGATCTCACCACATCTCCTTTGAGACTTTGGTGGATACCAGAGCCACAGGTAATTTTATGAGCGTCAAGTTAGCCCAACAATTGGAGCTGGATATGGGCGTAAGTCCTTCAGTGATGGTGGCTTCCCCAGCCTCCCAGACATCGTATATAGTCCATCAGCCAGTACCTTTCTCAGTACATCAGTTTAGCTTTTATGATTGGTTTTCTGCAATGCCAAACTTAGTGTTCCCGTAAATCTTGGTGGCATGATGGTGGCGCTGACAACATATTAGAATCCAGATAGAGTCAAACATGTTGTCATTCATTAATAATCAACTGGAGGGTAAATTTTCTTTAGTTGACTCCCTTAAGAAAACTCAAGGCTGCAGTTCTATTACTTCCCTTGTTTCCCCTTTGGGCCTTCCATCTGATTTTCAAAAAGAATTAATGTGCTATCGAAGTATATTTTTTTCTGAAAAGGCAGATTGTCTGGCTCCTCAAACTAAATTTGACCTTGGATTTATATGATGGTGCAGTTGATGAATATCAACTGCCCATTGTATCCACATTCAGCGGAGGAGGAGGTTGCATTTAACACTTGGTTAGATGATATGCTTAAAAAAGGGTGGTTGTTTAAAGAGACATCGCCAGTTGCATCTCCCAGTGCCTTCACCAAAAAAGCCGATTGTTCCTTCCACCCTGCATGAATTATAGACACTTAAAAAAGTTACGGTTCACAACCCCTACCCTCTGTCTCTGGAGCAGACTATAAGTTAAGCAATTACTAAATCTCGTGTGTTTTCTAAGCTTAATCTCATCAATGCCTTCAACCATATTTGGGTGATGGAAGGACAAGAATGGCTAACCGCAATCTGAATATAACAAGGCATTTTTCAATTCCGCATAATACCCTTTGGGTTAAAATGCTCCCACTACATTTCAACAAATGATTGATAACGCGTTAGGGGATCTCCTGTTCTCTTGTGCTATTGCATACATTGATGATATCCTAGTTCATTCCCCAACTCATGAACAACATGCTAACAACTTGGAATCAGTGGTGGTCGCTTTACATAAAGCAGGGCTGTTCCTCAAAGCTTCTAAGTGCGAGTTTTATAAGGAAGAGGTCACATTTCTTGGAAACCTGGTTCTCAAAGAAGGTGTCACTATCCCTCCCAACAAATTAGATGCAATCTGAGAATGGCCAACTCCAGCTACACAGAAGCAACTTGCGAATTTCCTGGTAACTATCATTCTTTTAAAATTTTCCCCGCACTTTCCCAGTTGGCCGCTCCACTACATCCCCTCACTGGAAAAAATGTACCATTTTGTTGGACCCCCAAATGCCAGCAGGCGTTTGAATCGATCAAGGAGGTGTTTGTGTCTCCTCCCATTTTGAAACACGCCAATCCCACCAAACCATATATCATCACATGTGATGCTTCGTCAGTAGCTGTGGGCGCGATCCTGCTTCAGGACCACGATGGTCTTGAACATCCAGTCGCTTATTTTTCCCAAAAATTCATCACTACAGAGCAATGTTGGGCCATTTATGATAAGGAACTGGTGGCTGTTGCATGGGCTTTAACTTATTGGCGATACCTGTTGCAGGGTGCTCATCATGAGTTAACAGTTCGCATAGATCACCAAGCTCTCTTGTATTTCAACAAACCCCAAAAATTAGTGCACCAACAGGCCCAAACCTATTAGACCTGTGCAGTTTCAACTTAAAATATGAATCTGTCAAAGGTGCGCTCAATGTCCTTCCTGACTTCCTAAGCCATAGCCCAGCTCACTGTCCCTTGGAACCTGAGGAAGTGGATCTTGTTACTGTGATCTCTGCCACTCAGATTCTGTCAATTGTTCCTTCCGTTGTTTCCTCCGCTGTGTTGTCTCCTGATGATCCATTACTAGCCCAGGTGCTAGCCAGTCAAACGGCCTGGCCTGAGGGCATGGAGTTGGCTGAGCAGTTGACTCACTCAAGTCCCAAACACTCCCTATACTCCTTAGAAGAGGGCTCATTCACTTCCGTTCTCATGTGTGGGTTCCCCCCTCCTTCCGCCTGAAAGTATTCCGCGCACACCATGATCCCCCTACGGTTGGGCATCCTGGTAGCAAGAAATGCATCGATCTGATCAAGCGAACCTTTAATTGGGCAGGACTGACCAAAGATGTTCCAGCTTGGATCGCCAATTGTGTTATTTGTGCTAGGGCCAAGTCAGACCATTCCAGAAAAAATGGCCTTCTGCACCCGTTACAACAGGTGGAAGGTCCATGGACCTCAGTGTTTGCAGATTTCATTGTTGACCTCCCCTGCTCTAATGGTTTCACAGCGGTAATGGTAGTGGTAGATTGCTTTACCAAATTTTCCCTGTTTATTCCTTGCACTTCTGTAATTATGTCAGAAGAAACTGCTCGTCTTTTTGTACAACATGTGTTTTTGATGTTTGGTCTTCCCCAGGTAATCGTTAGTGACTGGGGTACTCAGTTTAATGCACGCTTTTGGAGTGAACTCCTATTGATCCTGAAGATAACCCCCTGTCAATCCACGGCGTATCACCCCCAGTCTGACAGTCATACTGAGTGGGTTAATCAAGTCCTCGAACAATACCTGAATTGCTATGCCACAGCAGCACAGGATACTTGGTCCGGTGACTTGCCTCTCGCTCAATTTGCATACAATAATGGGATCCATGCATCCACGGGGTTTTCACCATATGAAGCAACATTGGGCTATAACCCATCATTTTCAGTCGGGGCATGCTTGCAACCTGAGGTTCAAGCTGCCGTGGATCTTGCTACCCATATTTGATCAACTCAAGCCTTAGTACAGGAACACCTCACCAAAGCCATTGATGACTATAAGTGATTCGTGGACCATAAGCGCCTTCCAGGTCATGACTTTACGGTGGGTTCCTAAGTCATGCTTGATACCTGTCATTTGCAAATTCAAAATTCCTTCCCACAAGTTTGCCAGTAAGCGTTTTGGTCCTCACTTAGTGGGGGGAGTATTGGTTAACAGGGCGTTCCACCTGAAGCTTCCCGCACATTGGAAGCAGCACCCAGTCCTCCATGTTTCCCAATTGTCACCTTTCAAGGGTGTAATTCCCATGAACCCAGAACTGATCATTGTCAATAACGAGGAAGAAGCTGAGGTAGAGGCTATCTTGGCATCTCGCAAGTCGCGACGTTCAGTTAAATATCTCATGGCCTGGAAAGGATACCCAGCCTACGAAAATAGTTTGGTCAAGGCGTGCGATTGCGCGAACTGCATGGCCCTGGTTGAAGCTTTCCACGCATCCCACCCTGGGGCCCCCCACCCTCCTCATAAAATTGTGACGATTATGGCTATCAAGCTACCTAAAGCACACAAGAATGTGGCCCTGGCGCAATTTCCCGGTGGGGGTGCCATTCCTTTGGAAAAAGGAAAGGGTAATGTAAGTCTTGGGGAACGTCCTTTGGCTCTCAATTGGGCCATCTTCTCGCTTCCAAATAAAAAGACACCAAAGAGAATGGCGGTACCTCTCATCACTCAGGGCGACCTCACTCACATAATAGATGAGTGATGGGTAACAGCTCATCCACTTCGAATCCCACCTCCAATGCCCACACTTACCTTGGCAGAACTGTTGCAGGGAATTAGTGAAATCTGTGCTGAGATTAACAAATTGAAATCAGTTGGGTCTAATTTGGCCGGTAATCTGGCTGATGCCCAAAACTTGTATGACTGTAAAAGCATGAAGAATGAGATATTGGCAGGATTGCCCGATGGTTCCAATTCAATCTCTAGACCAGTTGAACAAATATTGGGCGCTATTGATAAGGGTTTAAAGCCTTCAAATAGTAATTTGGGCGTTGTGCCCAATGTGCTGCTGTTGACCAAACGAATGGTTAAATGACCGAGTGTGGGCAGGTTGGCCGTCCCAAACCCATTTCCAACCAAATGGACCCATCCCTATAAGGGATAGCCTTGGGGGATTCCTGTCGCCTGTCAGGCTAAATGCCATCATGCTAATTGTCAGAAACATAGTCAAGCCCTGGTTTGGACATTTGAGGTTGAACCAACAGAGACTCAACCCACCGCCAAATTTTGTGATGTCAGTTCCCAAAGGATAAACCCCCCCATTCCTGAACAATGTGCCAGTCAGGCCGAATTTGTTGGGTCCTGACCTCATCCTGTCACTACCCAATTGACCACTATTTAATCAGTTGCATGGCACTGAGAAAATTGTTGGTCAATTTTCTTACTTTCCTTTCCCAATAAATTTTTGCAAAAAAATCAAATTTTATTTATTTTCCGTTCTAACCACATCCCAGATGGCATTTCCCTGGTGGCCCATTGCCCTGCATTCCGGGTAGGCTTTACCAATTCTTTTGGTCACCATGGCTCCCTCTATTGTCAATTGGGCCCAGCGAGTCAGACACTTTTGGTCTTATGAACCCACTCTTATGAATTTTTGACAACAATACATAAGGATTTTATGGCCCTATGTACAACAATGGATAGAGAGAACCCATCTCCCTATTGCCCCCAATGAGTTGGCCTCTTAAACCAAGAATCTCATCAAGACTGTCCCAGTAATCCCAACTCCTGAAGTTCAAACCACTGAGTTGGGAACGGGTTCAGTGTGGTTTGCAGTTGGAACACTCCTTACCCTGTTGTTACACCACCACTTCGTGGTATCACATTTCCTGGCTCCATATCAAGTCGTATGGTCAGCAATGCCTCTGGCATTCTGGCTTGCTTTTTGGGTGTTCACACATCCCAACTGGCAGGCCAGTCTAAACTTCTTCTGCTGTTTCCATGACAATGCCCCTCAATGTTGACAAAAGTGGTATGTGGGATTTGGGTCAGATTTTTTGCTATCTCCTCAGCTGGGGTTAGAACTGCAATCACTTTGCCTGTGCACAGGTTTGTCATTAGTATAAAGCGCTGCATTTTTGAGGATTGTAAATTTGCTATATATATGGTGAGCCCAGCTGTAAGTCTTGGGGAGTGTCCTTTTGCTCTTAATTGAGCTACCTTTCTGTTCCCAAATAAGAAAATACCAAAGAGGATGACGGTACCCCTCATCACCCAGGGCAATCTTGCCCACATAGTTGACGAGTGATGGGTGACAGCCCATCTGCTTCAGATCCCACCCCCAATTCCCTCACTCACCTCAGCAGAACTGTTGCGGGTATTTAGTGAAATATGTGCTAAGATCATTAAACTGAATTTGGTTGGATCTAATTTGGGCGGCAATTGGGCTGATGGTCAAAATTTGAATGTCTGTAAAAGTATGAAGAATGAGATAGCCAGATTGCCTGACAGTTCCAATTTGACCCCTAAATCAGTAGAACAAATATTGGGCGCCATCAATGAGAGTTTGAAGTCCTCTGATAGTAATTTGGGCGTTGCGCCCAATGGGATACTATTGACCGAACGAATGGTTAAATGACTGAGCGCGGGTGGGTTGGCCATCCTAAACTCGTTCCCAACCAAATGGCCCCATCCCTATATGGGATGGCCTTGGGGGATTCCTGTCACTCATTGGGCCAAACGCCGTTGTGCTAACCATCAGAAACGTAATTGACCCCTGGTCCAGATGTTTGAGGTCGAACTGACAGAGACTCAGCCCACCACCAAATTTTGTGATGTCAGTTCCCAAAGAATAAACCCCCCACTATCAACCAATTCACCGGTTAGG
>JAKSZP010001107.1:0-11031 GCA_022478985.1 Massospora cicadina | reverse complement strand
CAGCAGGGCGCTCTGATGCTTTACACTCATCCGTGTCATGTGTGGCCAGTATGAAACGCTGTTTCACCGCCTGGAGAAGTCCCCCCACCTCTAAAGAAATTTGACCGAAGCCCAACGTCTTAGGCCAGGATCAAACACATCCCTTCAGTCTGTCAAGAGATATGTTTGCTTCATCAATGGCCCCCCCCTCCCCCCTCCTCCTCTCTGGTGGGCAATCGCCATGTGGACTATCCACATGATTGTCTTGGATGCCATCGCTGGATCCATCCCCACCCTCCCTGAAGCTGTCCACAGATTCTGGTCTCATTGGTGGATCACTTTCAAGCGTGGATGTTTGGATAGCTATCTCCTGCCACTTTTGCTTTTCTGTGTCGCCAACAGCTGGTCTCCTCCTGGTTCCCAGTCTGGTTTATCAAATCAGACCCCTTCCTCTACACGTGCTCAATAGTGGCGTCCCCTACACACGTTCCCTCCCCTTCCCATAAGTGGCGTTCCCGCTGGCAACAAGAGATAGCATCGCTTCTCTGGGGTGCCTCCCCTGGTACTAAGTTTTGTTTCATCTGAGTCATATTCGGAAGTGTCCGTCCCATGGTCAGCCTTCCCTGCAATAAATTTGAGACTATTATTTGTAGATGAGAATGAACTATTATTTGGCCCAACGCTCAGCCAGTATTTACAATTAGATACTCTTGAAGTCATACTCATAGGGATTCATTCCCTATACTCTTGTCCACCCGATCTTCATTAAGATACCCCAGTGACAGTCTCTCTCAACCCAACACACAGTTGGCAGCTATCCCTGATTGTGGTTCCTTCATCTCTAGATCCCCGCTTGAATCTTTACTCCTCTCTCTGAGAGTCTTCCAATTATTACCTTCTGCAATAATATCCTTGAGATAGAATGACACAATATAAGCTGATAGTCTAACTATACACCTAATTGATAATATAACTGTATATTATTATAATTTTTGTAGATAATTTTAATGTTTTTATTATAGTAAATTCTAGGAGAATTATATAGTAGGGGATTTGGCTGTTTAACCCTTGTTTGACACCTCTTTGATGAATTGGCAGCTGTTGCCATTGAATCACCCATCCTCATCTTGGCAGCGATGGTCTTCCCCATCCTGGCTAGGAAAACATCATTGGACATCCTCAAGACCTCAAATGGAAAGAGTCGGAAAATGTGTCCCTAACGTTTTCCTCTCAATCCAATTGAACCAACCATAATTGGCTAGCGACCTGCTTAGGTAATGAGACTTATTACCCATTATGGCAGATCACTTCACCAACCAATTGATTCGCTAGTTATAGGCGGCATCACTCGCCTCAAGACTCACTATTCATTCCCAATCAGTCAGTGATGAAACCCAACCAATCCCAATCAGTACACCTGATAGTTAATCACTATCAGATGCCCCTATTTCGTCAGCCACTCCGCCCAATGAGATCTTAGGCATTCATCCGGATCAATTCCTGATGGATATGACCAGGTGAATATCCCAAAATCCCCCAAATGTAGTTCCTCCAAAACTTGGGCCAACCAATTTCTGATTCACTTCACCTTAGGGAATTTTCCCCTAGCAATACCAGGTAATCTAGCAGGCTGGGATATGAGCTAAAATCCCAGCACCAACTCAGATTAAACTTCCTGAGAGAGCTGTAAACTTGACACTTGCATGCCTACTGTGCATCTTCTTTACAAATAACCCTGTATACATTGGAATCTTCTCTTGACCCAGCGGAGTTTATCTCAACCTCTTTCCTTGCAAGCCTAACTTTACAAGGAGTCCTTCTCAAAACGAGTGTCTTATTCAAAACAGGTTAATCCCAGACTGGTTGCTGGCGATTACTTCAGATAAAGGACAAACTTAAGATTCTGTGAAATAGACTGTTTATTAAAATAAAAACTTAGTACTTTTATACTAATACTAAAGAATCAGGATGTAAAATAAATTGAGTGGATAATTGAATAGTGGATTAGGAAGATATTGTATTTTTTTCAGAAATCTCAGAACCATCTCTTATTCCATTGCTTTCTCTCTTGGGCATTCATTTTCTCAAGTTCCTGAATTCGTGTACTGTGGCGGTGTGTGGAGCCTTTGGTATCAGGATCGTTGGTTCTGTGGCTCCTGTGCGCTTTGTTGGAGTCCAAATCTTTATTACCATTGGTGGATTTAATGTCCTGGTTGCTTGATGGCACCGTTTTTCTTTTGTTTTGATTGTTTTCCTTTTAGGTGCACCATTCAGCACCTAAATCGTTCTGTTCTTTCTCAATGTTACTCGCACAAATATTGCCATTTTTTAGCTAAGCTCATCCTAAATTATTCGAGGTGGGTCTACCTTGGGACAGATATACCACACTGATAGTGTTTTTTAGCCAGTACAGGTTTCAACCTCCAACCTGCACTAGGGGTGGAAGCAGTTCTACCCACTTGGCTAACCACCGATAGCTAAAATCATCTTGGTTTAATAATTCTTGCTCTTCAATTGGTATTTCCTCAATTCTACAAGAGGTTGAGGATTTACCAATTTCGCTGTGCACTGAATCTGTGACAATACTAAAAAGAATAATCTGGTTATATTATTAACACTTCCCACTTAACCAAATTATCTTCTTTCAACATGTTTGCTGATGCAAAAACCTTTGCCTTCCCCCACCCCCTGCAGCCTAAAGGTGGTAGAGCCCTAATGTTGACAATTGTCACCAAAATGGCACAGCTCGTGACATATTTACTGGAATTAACCACCCTTCTAAAGCCAAGTCCAACAAGCCCTTGAGGCAGAGACCATAACCTCTAAGGGTCACTGATGACCTATTTAAGGTCATTGACAAAAGATGGGTTTTGGCTTTGCCATCCAGGGCTGAGGAAAACGGCTTATTGAAGCAAAAACCTAGGCGGGAATCAAACTTAACAGCCATAAAATTACAAGATATGATGTTATGAAATTTGGCCAAGTTCAAATTTTTTTAATTTTGTTGAAAAACGAAGAATTTGTAGCTCATATCAGATTCCAATAACCATTGGAATCTTCATGAAGCAACCCTCTATAAATTAAGTCCCAAGCTGAGAAAGGCTTTGCTTTTCTCAGATATTCTAATCACCTTGATAAAGTCCAGAAATTTTGGGCCAGTTTTCTGTATAGTTTTTGTTTTCTTCTACAAAAAATATACCTCTCCAAAGATCTGTGATGGCAGGAGTTCTTTTTCCACTCTGGTTTGCACCCCCTGCTGTATGTGAGCCCTCCGCCCACTCCGCCACCTTTTCCGCCAGCTCCGCCTCCCCATCTTTCTCTGGACTTAGCCTTGGATTTTACGCCACCCTTCCCAGCTCCCAGGGCCTCTTGTCCCTGATGGTTGTGGCCAGTTTGGTGTGCGTTTTGCTCCAAAAAGTTATATGGAAACACATTACTGACTATCTAAAATGTCTCTTCATTTTTTTAGGTCATTGGCCTTGTTGTATCACCTTTAGCCTGTGTCTTTCCCTCCAGTGACCTTCTGCGTTCCAGTTTCCCTGACATTATCTGAGAAAAGCCTGGTATTTTTGTGAGTTTCTTCTACTGTTGGGTGGCTAGAGTTAGCCCAATCCTCTGAGTTGTCACCCGTTGAAGCGGTCCACTGGGCTGGTACTTTTGTATCCCATCTGCCTTGGTTGTTAACTTCCTCAAAGGATGTGCTAAGAGTGTTGCGCGGCTCCCCTCACTCAAGACGCTCATAAAGTGTGTGGTACCTGCCACAACCAGTCTCACTCTCCACTTTCCATGTGTGAAAATTTAAAAATGAGACCTTCAACACTTTGTCCATCCTTAGGGCCCGCCATAAGTCTCAAGGCAAGGACTTAGCTGACGTCATTCTTCTCCAGCTGCTGCTCCGTGAGAATTCAGAGGGAGCTCACCAATGGTTACTCTCCAAGGGTGAGAATAATAGATCCCTCCTGAAATCTCTCCCAGTGTTGGAAACCTTTGTCAAATAATGCAAATATCCCCCTTCTACCTTTGAAGACTATAAGTCCTTTACACATGTCCCAAGGAGACCTCACTACATCTCAATAATTGCGCCTGTTTCAAGAGCGTGCATCAAGGTTGGAATCTCTTTAACAATTGAAAATGGCCCTTCTCCACAAGTCCCTAGATAATACTGGTGCTTCCCTTGACATATGGGATAGCCCTGTACCTCTCTATCTGGGACATGCTCCATCCTTGCATCCCTGTTGTCTATCAGCCTCTGTACCACCAAGCCTAATTGTACCGCTGAACTTCAGATCCTAGAACTTGACAAATCCAGCACTGTGGGGCACCAACATGTTTCCAATCCAATGGTGACATATACAGCTGAGACACTGGTAATTATGGACACTTCCAACCTGATTCTAGAATGCCTTACTTCCATACTCTCCTAGTACCGCTTGGAACCAGCAGTGATTTTGCAGGAAGGTAAGAATGAAACTTCCGTCATAGGTGAGGTTCCCCTCACTACTGGCCCTGCACCGCTGCACTCCACGGAGTACCCCTCGCCTTTGTCCTCAAGAATAGAGGTGATTAGTAAGTCTAACCCATTTGATTAAGAGCATTCACTTCCTCCATGGTATGGACCTGCCGTTGCTGTTTTGTAACCTATGCCTTCTGTCCAACCTGTCATCTCAGTTGGTCCAGTTGAACAACTATTTCCTATCACTTCATAGTCACCTCTTGTGGTGGACTCCATCCAGAAACGAGTAGAGATTCATGAGAGAATACTTGAAGAAGAGCTAGACGTGGCTGACCCCACCAAAAGCCTGGCTGTCCTGACTGGTATAGTCTCATGTGATACAGATCTTCCTCCCGCCAAACATAAGGCATTAAGATACCCCACACCATTTAAGTCCTGTGGACAACTTTATGGCAATATGAAGTCATATGGGGTAAATTTTTCAGGTGATACTCCACATTATAAGACTCCCTATGGGCTTGGAGCCATCCTGTCATCCCTTGGTTCTGAGGGAAATAAACCCTCCTCTGCTTACTTCTTGTTTATGGCTACTTTTTCTTTTGCAGGAAAGAGCTTTCAAGCACTCACTTCGGTGGACACTAGTGCAACTGAAAACTTCATCCGCCAAGAGTTGGCAGAGGCCCTGGGGCAGCCTTGGGAGTTGGTCAGTTTGTAGAGAGTGGTGCATCTCAAACCATTCCAATTTATCGTGTGTTAACACCTGTTCCTTTCATTTCAGGCGATGGTTATTTTGTTGGGAGCTTCTACTCAATAAAGAACTTCCTATACCCTGTTATTTTGGGGATTGGCTGGTGGCGCCTATTTGACATGGTCACTAACCTCCTGGACTCTACCATGCATGCACAATAGCCTGGTGGAGTCACGGTTACCATCTCTTGCTTAGATGAGAACGCCACGGTGTTCCACAGAAGATAGGGCCTCTCTCCTAAGGTGGGCTTAGCCCCTATTCAATTTACTGATGCCCTGACACCAACAATTACTCTTCCAGAATGCATCCGGGAATTGATGATCTGTTTGATCCCATTAAGGCACGCCCACTCCCTGAGCACACCAAGATTGACTTTGAGTTTAAGTTGACCTTGGATCGCATCAAGATATCCTCTCCAATCTACCCCCTGTCCCTGAGGGAGAAAGCTGCCTTGGACGCTTGGGTAGACGACATGCTCTCTAAGGGTCCTATCTTTAAGAAATTATCACATGTGTGCTCCCCCCTCCTGTTTGTAGAGAAGTTTAATGGCTCACTTCGTCCCTGAATTGATTATGGCAATCTGAATAACATAACAGTGCCTCACCCCATTCGCTCCCTCTGGAGCAACAGATTGATCGCTACATGGAGAAATCAAGGGTATTCAGCAAGCTTGACTGTCTCAACGCTTTCAACCAGATCTGCATTAAAGAAGGCCAGGAGTGGTTGACCGTTTTTTGCACTTGGAAAGGTATCTACCAGTTCAGGGTTATGCCGTTTGGTTTGAAGAACGCTTTCGCCTGCTTTAAGAGGCTCATTGATGCTGTCTTGGGAGACCTTGTGGGTACTTGCACGATTGCATACATGGATGACATTCTGGTCTTTTCCCCAGATGCAGAATCTCATGCCCGCCACCTTGTTTCTGTCATGGAGAGACTTTCACAGGCAAACCTTACAATCAAGGCTAGCAAGTGTGAGTTATTTCAACCCAAGGTTGAGTTCTTAGGAAACATTATCTTCTCCCATGGTCACATGATTGCCCTAGATAAGGAAGCAGCTATCCGCGATTGGGTTACCCCCTCGTCTCTCACAGAGCTACGCAGCTTCCTTGGGACATGTAACTTCCTCAAGAAGTTCACCCCCCAGCTCTCAGAAGTTGCTGCCCCTCTATACACCGCTTCAGGGAAGAATATTTTTAGTTGAACCAATTATTCAAAGCTGCATTCCACGCCTTCAAGTCCATATTATTGTCCAGCCTGGTGTTGGTAAATGAAGACCCCAGCCGCCCCTTTATTGTCGCCGCCGATGCTTCCAACTTTACGGTGGGAGCTGCTCTGCTACAAGAGGGGGAGGATGAAGTGGAACGGCCTGTTGCTTACTTTTTTAAGAAAATGACCCTGGCGCAGCTCAACTATGCAATATATGATAAGGAACTCCTTGCAGGTGTGGAGGCAGTACAACACTGGCGCCACCATTTTCATGGGTCTAAGTGGCCATATACTTTCCGTACTGACCACCAGGCAATATTGTACTACCAAGCCCCAGAAGCTATCTTCTCGCCAATCCCAGTGGTTAGAAATCCTGTCAGTGTTTGACTTTTGATATGATTTCATTAAGGGCACCCAGAACACGTTACCTGATGCTCTATCCTGGAACCCTACCCTAGAACCTGACCCAGCACTAGTTGACGCCCACAATACCCAGGTGTTGATTAAGCCGGAACAGGTGAAGGAGAGCCCACTATCCAACCCCCCGCTCTGCTTATGATGGAACCTTTGGAAGGTGACACTGACACCCCTTCCCGTGTTAGGTTGTCTCAACCTCTATCAGCTGACTATGATAAGATTAAGCAGGCCTGCCATAGAAATAGCGAATCCCTGGACAAAGGCTACCAGTTGGTGGATGGGGTCATCCTCCATCAGGGCAAGTGGTGGGTACCTCCTGGACCCCTGCGTCAGAAAGTGATCTGTGAAGCTCATGACCCTCTAACTACTGGCCACCCTGGCAAGGACAGGACGCTTGAGTTAGTCCGCCACTCCTACAGTTGGAAAGGTATTGCCACTGATGTGGCAAAATTCACAAAGTCCTGCTTGATGTGCAACCGGTCAAATCCAAGCTACCTGAAGAGTGCTGGATTACATCTCCCCTCCAAGCTGCTGATTGCTTTGGACATCAGTGTCTGTCGATTTTATTGTGCAACTTCCCTTATCCCAGGGTTATGATGCAGTAATGGTTGTGGTGGACCTCTTCACAAAAATGGCCCACTTCATCCCCTGCAACACCACCATTACTTCAGTTGAGACAGCCCACCTCTTTAAAGATCGCATCTTTTGCTTACATGGTCTCCCCCAAGGAGATTATCAGTTATTGGGGCCCACAATTCACCGCTCAATTCTGGGAAGCCCTGCTTTCCATCCTCAGCATCCGCCTCTGCCGCTCCACTGCCTTCCACCCTCAGTCAGATGGACAGATGGAGAGGGTGAACCAAGGTTTGGAGCAATTCTTGCGTAGCTATTCCAATGCTGAACAGAAAAATTGGTCCTCTTACCTCCCACTGGCGCAATTCACTTATAATAATCTTACTCATGCCTCTACAGGCACTTCCCCCTTCTTTGCAAACTATGGTTACAACCTCAGTTTCCACCTAAGTCTGCGGATTGAGTCCACCGTCATCGCTGCCAATGAGCGCGCTAAAGAGCTCAGGAACATACATCATGCAGTGAAGGACCATCTAGTTGGTGCTGTGCGGATCTAAAAAGCATATGCTGATCAAAAGCGCCATGAAGGACCTGAGTATAAGCCTGGTGACTTGGTTATGGTCAACGCCAAGAAGCTCCACCTGAAGCAACCCTGCCACAAGATAGGTCCAAAGCATATTGGACCCTTCAAGATCCTCAAGAAAGTTGGCCCATCAGCTACCAGGTTGACTTAACCCTCAATTAAAGTGTTTAGCACCTTACATGAATGCCTTCTGAACCCCTTCAATGGTCCCATGTCACTTCACCCAGATCATGTGATAGTGGATGGTGAACCCCAACATGAGATTGATGCCGTTATTGCTTCCCGCCTATCCTGACACCGCCTGCAATACTTGGTGTCCTGAAAAGGATATGATGAGACAGAGAACAGCCGAGTATCTTATTGTGACATGACCAATGCTCAGGAACTAATTCATGACTTCCACTCTAGATTCCCAGATGCCGCATGACCTGCCACCCAAGCCTCTTTAGCTGCCATGAAGTTATCCTCTTCCCACATGAACTTTGCCTTGGCCAATGTCCCCTCAGGTGGTGTATAACCCCGCGTCCAAGGGCGGATGGTGATGTCACAGCTAGTGACATATTTCCTAATTAACCGCCCTTCTAAAGCCAAGTCCAACAAGCCCTTGGGGCGGAGACCAGAAACACTAAGGGTTACCGATGACCTATCTAAGGTCATTTGATGGGTTTTGGCTTTGCTAGCCAGGGCTGAGGAAAACGGCTTATTGAGGCAAAAACCCAGGCGGGAATCAAACTTAACGGCCATAAAATTACAAGATATGAGGTTATGAAATCTGGTCAAATTCAAAATTTTTCAATTTTGTTGAAAAACGAAGAATTTGTAGCTCATATCAGATTCCAATAACCATTGGAATCTTCATGAAGCAACCCTCTATAAATTAAGTCCCAAGCTGAGAAAGGCTTTGCTTTTCTCAGATATTCTAATCACCTTGATAAAGTCCAGAAATTTTGGGCCAGTTTTCTGTATAATTTTTGTTTTCTTCTACAAAAAATATACCTCTCCAAAGATCTGTGATGGCAGGAGTTCTTTTTCCACTATGGTTTGCACCCCCTGCTGTATGTGAGCCCTCCGCCCACTCCGCCACCTTTTCCGCCAGCTCCGCCTCCCCATCTTTCTCTGGACTTAGCCTTGGATTTTACGCCACCCTTCCCAGCTCCCAGGGCCTCTTGTCCCTGATGGTTGTGGCCAGTTTGGTGTCGTTTTGCTCCAAAAATTTATATGGAAACACAATGCTGACAGTTTAGGACGTCTCTTTGTTTTGTTGGGTCACTTGGCCTTGTTGTATCACCTTTAGCCTGTGTCTTTCCCACTCCAGCGATCTCCTGAGCTCCAGTTTAACTGATACAAAACATAAAAACTGTAAAGAAATACTAGCAGCATTAGTATCCAAAAATACTAAAAGAGCATCAAAAAGAAGTGATTGGAAATCATTACTGAGGAACTTGCTGGCATAAACCTTTCCAAAAAACGGTAAACAACCATCTGAGTACTAGTAAAATTGGAACATATAAAAACAGTAAAATATTAACCCTCCGGTTGGTTATTGACATGAATATAAGAACTTAGCATGTACTCTAACAATGATAAGATCATTGAGAGGTCCTTGATTTTGTAGGCATCCAATGAAGACTTATCACTGACTTTGAAGGGACCAATCCATAACTGGTCTAAATAGTTGCAGCGCCTGAAAAAATGGGTATCAAAACAAAAAACCCATTAAATAATCACAAAAGTTTAAGAGCTGTTTAATAGTATCCTCATATTAGTTTGATTTAAGCTTCGATTTAAGAGTATTTGAATATGTGGATGACTAAATGACAATCAGACTTTCATCAATTTCTCTAGATAGTTAAGAGGTGCCATCACCGGAGGCTCACTTCAATTGCAAAATATAAAATTGGGGGCAACCCAGCCTACACCCATAAATCAATTCAAATTGGTTATCCCAGTTGACAAATGTAACTTAAATTATAGGAAAAAGTTGCCACTGAGCAATGCGTTGTCCAGCTGGAAGGTTTCCCTGTCATGCTTAAATGACCTTATTGTAAGTACCCAACAGCAAGACAAGGCTGGGAGGGAGGAGGTCCAAAGGGCCAAATTGCAGCATTTTCCTGACTTAAGCTCTTACTCCTTGACCAACGCTCATACAGGTTAGGTATTCTCAGGTTGGTACAAGTGAGGTGCCAACGCCCAGCCCCTTTGTTTTGGCTCTTGCTCTAAAATGGACGAGTTTTTATTAGACAATGATGGCTTTGATATGGTTAATCGGTGAATGAGGTTTCATGTGTTTCCTGTTCTATTTATGAAATTGGGAGCTCAGGTTAGGCCTAACTTTTATTAATCACCGAGTAAGTTCAGTTTTAGTATGTGACCCTTTCTAGACAGAAGTGCGCCAATTGGTGCATCAAGGCTTAGTACCATTTTTTCAATCCAAAAATCTCTGAGTTGATTTGATTATGTTTGCTTGAGACCAACGTTTCTTTCAGGTCATTACCCCTAAAAACCCTAGTTGTTTTATATATTTTTCCATATGTTGACTTGGTGACCCACATCTTCTTGAAGAGGTCTTGGTGACGTGTTAGCCCAAAATTTTTTTCTTTAAAATTATTACAGCCTCAGGTACACCGCTGTGCCTCTAGGTTCCCTAAAACCAGAATACCCATTCACTCTAGCCCTGCACAAAACCGAAGAACCTCTTTGGGGGACAGCCAAATTTTTCTGATTTCTCAATCCATTATTTCTTTTACCATGCTAAACACCCTTGACCAAGTTACCTTAGCTCAGCCCCCCTGCTGGGCTACCTTTATTTTAACCCTTTACGACTAGTTCCCTTGCGTTGGTCCTGTGCTCCATGCACCACCCCGCTGGGAACTGAAGAGTTTTTTTTAACCGAGGTAAGCTGACCAGGGGGTGGACATTACCAATATATTGAAACTAAAGAATAACTAACAATAATATAAAAATTGGGCACCCCAGGGGGACTCAAGCCCCGTTGCCAGCGGACTGCTAGGTATGAAGGTTAGTGCGCTACTCTGAGGGGGTTTCCCCTACTATGGAGCAGGTGTGAAGGAAA
>JAKSZP010001106.1:0-11101 GCA_022478985.1 Massospora cicadina | reverse complement strand
AAATTTGCTGGGCCTCAGCGCCCCGTTTCCAGACCACCCCATCTGCTAGCACACGCGCTTGCTTACCCTGCCCAACCCACTTCGCCCCACTTGTGCTCCCCTTTGTACCGCGCCCTATTGATGGACCGGTCCGCCATTTGGGGGTGTGTTGGAGGCAGGCGGGTATGCCTCAATGGTGATGAAAAACCATATTCTGAACAACGTGACGAAGTGCATCGCCTCCCTCAGAGCCCAAACTACTTCCCTTACTGGCAGGTTTGTACTAGCCAACTCTATGCTCCTCTCCAAAGTTTGGTTTGGGGCCACGCCATCGCCTTCTCCCCAGGTTTCTTCAAGACACTGTATGCCCTTCTGCAAGGGTGGCTATGGTCGGGCTGCCCACCGCCAGTGTGACTTGAGGTCATGTTTGGCCCTCGCCATAGTGGTGGCATGGGCCTGCTCAACTTTGAGGCTCATGCTGCAAAGATCCTGGGCACCTGGTCGCGGCTGTTACCATCCCTACACTCCCTACCAAACACTGGTCCCGCGCAGCCCGCTCCAACTTCTCCCGCGCCCTAGGCCTTACCAATCCGTCGCACCCTCACTCTCTGATAAAATATCTGGCTTCCCACCCTTCAGCCGCAGGTCCCCATGGAACTGCACCCCACTTCAAACGAATCAAACTCTCCATGCGGAGCACTGAGTGGAGAATCTGTATCTGTGGACACATTGACTGGAGTGGGCGTCCCTCTCCTCGGTTCACCCAGCAGGTACAGGGGCTACCCATTCTGGATTGCTTGATACCCACAAGGCCCCATGTCCTATCCAGGGTGGACTACCTGGACATGATGGACATCCCTTATTCCCTTGAAACCCAGAAGACAATTTGGAAATACGCCCACCACCCTCTTCTGCCTCATATCCATTCTCATGTGTGGCGCTGCTTGAGGCGGGGTGTACCATACTGCTGAGCGCTCTAGCGCTTTGCACTCATCCTGAGTAGTGTGGCCAGTATGGAACGCTGTTTCACCGCCTGGAGAAGTGCCCTACCTCTAAAGCGATATGGCGTGAGGTGCAACGTCTGCTATGCCAGGATCAGGCTCATCCATTTAGTTTGTCTAGGGATATGTTTGCTTTATCTATGGTCTCCCCTCTTCCACCCTCCCTCCATGCTTTGGTGGTCGCGATCGCCATGTGGACTATCCACACGATTGTCTTGGATGCCATCGCGGGCTCCACTCCCACCCTCCCAGAAGCTGTCCACCGGTTCCAGTCCGACTTAGTGGCCCACTTTCAAGCGTGGTTGTTTGGTTACCTCCCACCGCGTTGACGTCAGTTGGTCTCATCCTGGTTCCTGGTTTGGTTCATCAACTCTGACCCCTTCATCCACACATGCTCAATCATGGTTCCGGCCTCTTTACACGTTACCCCTCCTCCCAGTAGTGGCGTTCCCGCTGGCAACAGGAGTAGCATTCTCTTCTCTGGGGTGCCCCCCTGTTACTACGTTTCTTTTTCTTCATGTCTTATCAGAAGTGTCCATCCCCTGGTCGGCCTTCCCCGCAATAAATTAAAGTTAAATGATGATAAGAGTGGATGGAGAAAATTGTGCGCTAGCCAGAACAAGGTTTGAACCTAGTAGGAATTATTAAGAACCTTATCTTGTGGTTACAGTTGTGCACAACCTCACCTGGCCTCATTGGTGCAACTTCCGCTCCTTAGTTTGATGTTCACCTTGGATTATGGCCTCAGAAAACATATTAACTTCATTTACTCTGGTAAAAATATTTAAGCTTTCCCCACGCTGGTAGAAAGTAATTAGTACAAGGGTCCTACCTTAATTATGCCCATCTGCCGGTATATCAACTGCAATTGGTTTATTCACTATTATGGAAATGTCCTAAGCCTTATGCATTTCTTTCCTGGAATGATTTTGAATATTACATCTATTTTCACATTCTTAAAATTTACTTGGTAGCCAAAAATTGTACAAATAAGAACTTTGTAATTGAGAAGAGTATATCTAAGCGGGATTGTCATAAGGAGAGGGATTTTTTTCAGATGTAGTAAATGAGGCAGGTCAACCTTGAGACAAATATACCACAACGAGTTTTTTTGCTGTGCTGGTCTTGAACCTGAGTCAAAAAACCTGACCCAGAGTGGAACAGGAACCACCCCGTCATGCTACCACTCCTCTTAAGGTATAAGCTTTTAAAGTAAACAAGGCGGGTTGACCTTGGGACCAATATAACATGCCAAATTTTTATTTAGCCTGAGTTGTTTTGAACTTGTGTCATTTGAAACCTGACCCAGAGTGTAGCAGGAACCACACCGCTATGCTACAACACCTCATCTTTTTCAGATGTAGCTGTCAAAATCCTGGTAATGGTTCTTCTTGAAGGTGCTTAACCTCAGAAGTTAGAAAACTGACAGTTGCAGAAGTACTTAGACCTAGAATAAATCTAAAATTTGGGGCCTAAAGGTAGACCACAATTAGTACTTGTAATTGACAAGGATTATAGATATAATAAATAATACTTGTTTAATGATAAGGGGCTTTCATACCACTTTGATACAATAAAAACATAGATTTTGTTCTAATGATAAAACTTTCATGAGAAACTCTATATATAACAGAAATTCATATACTATGGCAATAGGGGAAGGACACATAGAGATGACCAGGCTTCACTACTCTTCCTTTGTTTTAATAATTTTAGTGACATCACAAGGATTTAGAGCTGTGGATGCTTTCAGAATTGCATTGTTATACCTATTGGTGTTTGTGATAATCCACTGAATGTAAAGTAGTCTCATCTTTGTTAATGCCTTGATTTATATCCAAATTCCTATTTGAATTGATGCTCTCTGATCTAAGTGTCCGTTTTTAGAATTAAGAGAAATATTTTTTTCTTAAAATTAACCAATCAGAGCTCTATAATATCTTCACTCTGACACAAATTATTGTTATCAATTGGTCAAATATTAAAATGACATATCCATATGATAATGATTAAAATAACATTTTCATTCAGTCAGCTTATGTGTTTTTGTTGGAATACTGGCGAATAGTATGCTTGCTGGTACTGGTAGCACAGGATTGTTTTTTTACCTAACCAAGGCAAGCTGACCAGGGGATGGGCATTACCAAATATGTGTGGAAAACGAAGAAAGATAAAATTGGGCACCCCAGGGTACTCAAGTTACCCCTGTTGCCAGCGGGACTGCCAGTATGGGGGGTTGGTGCACTACTATGAGGGGGTTTCCCCCGCTATGGAGCAGGTGTGAAGGAAGGGGTCTGTGTGTAGGAACCAGAGTGGGAACCACGATTCTATGAGCGCCTGTTGCCTTGGCCTCAAATATCCATAGAGCCAGGCTTGGAAGTGCTCCAATAAGTGGACGTGGAACCTGTTGATAACCCCATGAATGGTTGGGACTGTGCCCCTGGACGCATCTAAGGCAATGGTGTGGATTGTCCACATTGCAATGGGTATCATTAGGGAACGGAGGGTAGATGGGATTGGTGACTCAATATGGAACACAAGGAGGCTCCTTGATATAGAAAATTCCTGCTCGTTTTGGATCTTAAGCAGGCGCGCGACTTCCTTCCATATGGCTTTGGATGGGGGGCATGTTTCTAGGCGGTGATGTAGGGAGCCCTCCCCTCCACATAATGCGCAGGTTGTGTGGAGGGAATTGAAGTGGTCCGCCATCCTATAAGTCCTTCTCAGACAGCGCCAGGCGTTGGCTCTTATTCTCGGCTGTAGGAGTGGGTGGTGTGTCATTTTCCACACTGCCTTCTGTGTCGTTAAGTCATAGGGAATGTCCAACACATCTAGGTATTCGATTCTAGCAATATTTGGGGTTGTAGCAATCATGTCTCTCTGGGGGCGGTTTTCTGGACCTCTTAAAATGAAGTGGGGGCTGGGTCATCTTCTTCCCTGCACAGTGCTTGTGTTCTCTACGGTCCATCCCATGCGGCTGATGGTTTGGAGGATGCATTTGAAGTGAGGGGAGGTTCCATGCGGACCCATTGCAGTAGGGTGTTTAGCAAGGTATGATAGTAGTCTGGGTAGGCTATGTGGGTTGGTTAATTTTAGCGCCTGTGCGAAGTTAGTCCTCGCTGCCCTGGACCAGTGTTGTTGCAGGAGGTTTAGGGCAAGGACTTCCTTTATCCAGGTACCCAGGATGCGGTTGGCGTGGCTCTCAAAGTCTATTAGTCCCATGCCTCCGCTTGAGCGTGGCCAAAGAGTGTTTCCATCCGTATGGGAGGATGGGATCTGAGCCACAGCCAGCCCTGGATGAGCGCGCTGATTGATGTTATAAAAGTGGGTGAAAAGGTGATTGCGTGGGCAGGGTACCATAGTATTGGGAGGATGAGTGAGTTAGCAACTGCTACTCACCCCGTTAGTCCTGGGGATCTTCCCTTGAGGGAGGCGACGCGGGTGGATACCCGTTGTAGCAAGTTTCTTTCCATTGTCTCATTGGCATATCCCCCAGTTTCCAGCCTTATCCCAAGGTGTCAGACAGGAGTGGTGGTGGGAGGTGATGCAAAGGGTAAGATGAGTGGGTTTTTCCTTCATATGGGGGTATGAGGTTCTGGTATTGTAGACCTTTTTTAGTGTACTTGCCTAAGAGAATGATTTCTGTTTTCCTTTAGTTGAGCGATGCGTTGCTCACCATGAATTTTTTCTCTAGGGTGCATTCCAGCTGTCGGGCATCATCATTGTTAGCTATACCTGCCACACAGTCATCCGCAAAGGCCAGTATCTTGACTATTGGCTGTCCTTGCACATTATGCCCAAGAGGCGTGAGTCAGTTACACGGAGGAGTGGGTCAATTCTGAAATTATACAGCAGTGGGCTGAGGGGGTCCCCTTGTTTGAGCCCTCTGTGTAGTGTGATCTTGTTAGTTAGGAAGCCAGGGCCGCATACAGCCATGGTTGCAAATTCTGTGAGGAGCATCGCCCAGTTTATGAATCTGGGTGGGGTTTGAAAGCGTGTAGGCATTCTAGGTATGGCCAGCTAACGCAGTCATATGCCTTTTCCTGGTCTAAGAAGACTAGGGCTCAAGTTGCTTTAAAATGACATATGTTTGCAACAGGGTGTATGTTGTTCCAGATTGAGCGCCCTGGTATAAATGCAAACGTTGGGTGACAGGACGTCAGAGGCAATTGCGCCTAATCTGGCTGCTAAAATTTTTGTTAGAATTTTTGTGTCAGCGTTGGAGAGTGCAATTGGGCGCCAGTTGGCCAGGTCCAACTTGTCACCCTTTTTATACAAGGTTATAACGTAGGATTCATGGCCTCCTGGTAATAGGCGTGTTTCCAGTAAGCACTGGTTCATAGACGCCAATAGGAGGGGGGGAATTTGTTGAAAAATTTTTTGTAAAATTTGTAGGGTATCTCATCAGGCCCTGGGCATTTCCTACGTGGTGCACCGCGGATTGTATCCCAAAGCTCCTCCCGTGTAATTAGGTTTAGAATAATGTAATTTGGTGGTGTGCTTTATATCCCAGCGTTTTGTATAAATTTTTTGATTTTTTATGGGTATGTTTGCGCATCATGGTATAATTCAGTATAATAATGGTGTACTTCCGCCTTGACCTCCTCAGGGCTAGTTGCCACGGTGCCATCAGTATTGCGGACCTGTGTGCACACAGGCTGGTTGCTGCAGGAGTGGAATTGGCGGAAGAAATATGTCAAGCAGGTTTCGCCTTCCTTTATGAACTTACCTTTGTTTAATACTTTGATTCTGTGTTGGTGTTCGAAGATGAGGGTGTTTAGTCAGGCGGATATTTCCGCCCATTTGCGTCCCCAATTGGGGCTATAGCCAGAACTTGGGGTATCTAGCCCAAGGTGGTCCAGAAGCCAAGGTACGCTTGATTGTGGCTGCGTCAGTGGTGTACTTACATGATGCAAGATGTCATGTTTTGTTGATCAGTTCCTTTTTGAAATTTGCCCAGGTTACGATGGGATCCAAAATTGGTGGGGGCTGTGAGTTCTGGGTTCATAGCCTCGTGTTTGACCCAGTTAGTATAACGGGTAATCTTATGTTTTCCAGGTGAAGCTTTCTCCAAGGTGACACCTGTGCATAGGTTTGGGTTGGCGATAGCTGCACCTTAACAAGTCAGTGGTCAGAGAAATTGACTTTTTTTGTTGTAAATTTGGAAAATCTTAATTGTTGGGGTTGCGGAATGAGGATGTGATCAATGCGGCTCATTGATATGAGTGCTCCCTCGCATATGTTGGGTCATGTCATGTGGGAAAGGAGTGGTGAACTGAGGGAAGGTTTCCTGTAGGTCAAGGAAACCTTCATTGTGTGGAATTCGATGTACCCAGTGGGTATCCCCTGGGGTTAGGCCATCAGTTTGTGTTGGGGTTATCCCAGCAGTTATAGTCACTCAACAGGATAGTATCTGGTGGGAGGGTGAGAGTTGGAACAGTTTTGAGAAATTGTTTTCTTTCATTTGCAGTGCACGGTGCATAGATGCATGCTATTGAGATTGTTTCCTCTTGGCATGTGATTGTTACTACTAAGATGCGACCATGAGGGTATGAAGATGAATTTGTATTTTTAAATTTTTTGTTATTTTGGATGATCACCCCACAGTGGGACGTCCATACTGATTGTGATGGTGAGACCCTGGCTGACCAGGTTCCTTCTTCCCCTTGTAAAAAGTAGGTTTCTTGGATGGCCAAGATGTCTACAAGAGGTTTTCGCAGGAATTCCAGCCTTTTGGCTTGGGACGTATGAGCCCTGGCTCCCATGATGTTTAGCATCCCTATTGACACTGAGGTGCCCACGGCGCCTCAGGAGTGGTTGGAGGACCCTCTGGCCCTATCCCACCATGGCTCATTTTGGCCATGCTCCACGTCTGTACTCCAACTCTTTCAGTGATATTGTCAGTTCCCTTAATCTAACCCAATTTTTTGCAGGAATTGCAATTTTTTAGATTTGAATTATATTTTTCCCGCACGTGTCTCATGATGGTTCAATGTAGGGTGCTGATTGGGTTCTGTAATTTTGGGGTTCAAATTTGGAGAATTGTGCGCCAAATTTTTATCCATATTTCGGATGAATTGTTCCTCAACGTGTGCATTATTGATGTCGCTTGGTGAATCAGTCAAGTTGCTGCAAAAATTTTCAACCTGGGCATATTGTTCTGATTGATTGGCTCAGTGTATATCCAAAATGTCCTCCCAAATTCATCTGGGGTCGATGGATGATTCCACGTGTGCCGCCACTTCAGCTGCTGCCCACTTGCGGGATATTTGTTCCACTTTGCGTTGTTTGTTTGTAACTGGGTCCACGATGGAGTAAAGTCCATCTTCACCCCAGCGGAATGGGTGGTGACTGTCAGTCATTCTGGCGAAGTTTTTGTTACTTTTGTCCATGGCTTCCTCACATAGTCTGCTTCCATTATGCCCTCCTATATGGGGCATGCGTGTTCCTTGTGTCCTAATGAAACGCAGTGGTTGCATATAGGCAGTGCACGTTCCAGTGTAACTCAGAATGTGGATGACTGTCCCCCATCTGCAAAGTGAAACTCTGCTGTGTGGGGGATCCTTGATAAGTCATCTTTTACTTTAGGGAACGGGTTGATCATGGTGATAGCTTTGCCTGAGCATAGGGTTGGCATCAGGCGAAATCTTTGTAATTTGAGTTGCGTAATTTCTCCGTAGGCTACAAGGCCTTTGCGGAGCTCCTCCTTAATTACCTTATGAGGAAGGTTGGTAGGGAGCGAGTCAAATAAAATGAACAAAGTTTTCGCTTTGTTCCATCTGGTGTGCGCGGTGCGCACTATTTTTTTGCCTTGGGGAGGGCAATTTAGACGCAGACTTTTGCTGCAGCATTGGCTTCATTGGATGTTTTGAAACCAATATTGATCCATCCATGGCCCACGTTATTGGTGGCAACATATACCGCGTGAGGGAAAAGGGAGGGCTGTGCCTCACATGTTTTCTCCCACAGGGTTGGGGACTCATCCCCAAGGAAGAGTCAGAGCCCATGTTTCACCATTGAAAGGGGTTGGTTTCATTGGATGTACATGTACTGACCTTGTTTTGTAGTAAACATCATAAACCCAGATGGTGTCTGAGTTTGTGGTTTGTTGGAAGATTGGGTTCCTGGTCCCCCTCTAGGGCATTTATTGCCTTTGGGTGCACCGTTTAGCGTACCGCTTGATGCAATGCTCACCTAGGTTGTATTAGATTTATTATTAAACTCGCCCATCTCTCTTGTGTGATTATCAAAATTGCTGTTCAGATCAAATCGTAGCAACTAAAGTGATTGTTATGGGAAAGAAAAGAGTAGCACAGGATTGTATCAATCTTTGGTTGTAGGCACAATAAGGCTCTTATCCACGTTTAATTATTTATAGGAGAATTTTATCAAAAGAATATGTTATATTTTTTATTCATAATAAAAACTAGGGGCAAAATAAAGAAAAAGCGATCCTCTATTGTATTTAAGGTAAGTCGTGGCTAAAAATGAGAAGGGTGGCGGAATTTAAAGTAGGTAAAAGGGGCTTCCCAATTTGGCTAAATGACGATCAAGCCTAGCGCCTCTCTGGAAAGCCTTATCATATTAGTAAAACTTGGAATATAGATGGGAGATTGACTCCTGAAATAACATATCCATGTCGCAGCATTTTAATATAATTGCGCCTAATCAACCATCTGGAAATGGTTAGTTTTCTTAGTGACTTGCAACAAAATTGTGCTAGTGTTAGGGAGAGGTTCCAGAGGGGTTGGCCTAATCCGCTGGGGTTACAGAACACCCATGCTAACTTGATTAGGAGTTTTAGGTGAAGGTTAGTAGAAGGTTACTCCAATTAAAAGGATTCTACTGAGAGTCAGTTAAGATTTGTTGGCTATTACTAGATGTATTCTCCACTAAACTACTTTTTACCCTATCTTGAACATGTGAATGTCAAACAGATTTAATTTTGGTCGATTTGCCTGATTACCTGCCCATGATTGGTGGATAAAATACTTCACCTTTGAAACCCCCTTCAGGTCTATAAAAGGGTGTTTTTCTATTAAATGGCACTGAATTTTAGGGTAATGTAAGAACAAACTTTAGAACTAGTCTATCTAATTATCTGAGTATTTAATTTAATTTCTCAGAATTAATCAAACTATTTAACATATGGATACTCATAAACATTGAGAACGTCCAAATATACAACATCACCCCCTTAAAGAATACTGGGGAAGAATAGGGACGTAGAAATTGTTAATGAACTCTGTTTATAGTGATCCCAGAAACAAGAGATTTTATTACATACTCATCACCCCTCTTATGTGATTACAAAGAGCCCTTCCCAGAATAGACCAAGTTTGCTACTTTGGGGACTAATGCAATTAAAATAATGTTAAACTATATCAATATTTTTAAAGTAGTTAGGTAGAGGTTATTTGAATTCATTAAAATTTCATCTCTCTTTGACAACTGTCTTTTCTAAATTAGTCATATCATCAGATTGTATTTGAATGATGTGCTAGTCCAAAATCTTTGTAACTTCATCTAGATCTTCAGTTTTAGAAGAAAAGTTATCTTTATCAAAAAAAGTGTGTAATCCAGGTTCTCAACCATATAGGTGAAATGGTGACATCTTAAGTTTTTGGAAAAAACTGATATGAAATGTCATAAGAGCACTCTGCAAGAAGTATATGCAGTGAAGAGGATCTGAAGTGACAATTTTATGTTGTATGGAAACCAAAGTTCCATTTGCTTGTTCTACAGTACCGTTTGGTAAAGGTTTATAGGGAGCAGAAAAGTGTCGTTGAGCCCCATAGATATAGCCAGGATTTTGAAAGACTCTAGAAGTAAAACTTCCTCCTATTATTGCAGAAAGGGACCAGGGAAACCATTTCTAGCAAAGATATAATGATGTAAGAATGTGGTGGTAGCTTTAGCAGTTTGGGCTTGTAGATCAACAGCTTCAACACAATTCATAAAATAATTAAATAACTACTAATATATACCGGTTTATACTGGTAGTCTGAGGTAATGGCCTACCCCATCTAAGCTTATCTTGTGAAATGGTTGTTGGGGGTTGGTAAGTGATATGGTATTTACTTTCTAAATTAGACTGATTCTAACATGTAAGACAATCGTTTAAGACTTTGATAATAGATTCCATTATCCCTTCCCAATAGGCTGATATTTTAATCCACAAATAGTTTTTTGTACCACTCTGTGTCCAAGGGCAAAGTGTTCTTATATAATCCGTGTTACTTGTTCAGAAGGCCGGAGGTAGGGCAACCAATTTATGCCAACTTTTTTTATAATTTCCATATTCAACCGTAGGGTTTTAGGTTGTCGTTATAACATCTTCTTTATTGGCTCATTCCCATCATTCCAAACGTCAGGAGCATCAAAGGATCATGCTCTTTACTTCACAAAAGTCCAAGTGAAGGATAGGTGGACGAGTTAATTCATCTTATTTCTCATATTGGACCAGCGTGACGTTCAAATTTTCATATTTAAATTGCTGGAGCTATAAAGCCCAAGGAACCAATTTTCTGGTGGGATCCTTCATATTTTGTAACCACTATAAAGAGGCATGGCCATTAACAGTGGTAGACTTAGTTCCAATTAGAAAAGGGTGATTAATTTCTGCTGCTAGTAGGATGTAAAGGCACTCCTTTTCAGCAGAACTAGGTTGCGTTTATTTTTAGGAAGCAAGTTACTGAAATATGGGACAGGACCATCCACACCATTTTCATCCAATTGAGCTATAATAGCTCTGACAGCATATTAAGAGGCATTAGTGAATAAGAAAAAAGGTTTAGCATAATTTAAGAGGCCTTGGGTAGGGCACTATTGTAAAAGTATATTAAAGTTTTTAAAGCTATTTTAGTTCTTCAAACAATATAAAGGAGTATTCTTGGTCAAAAGCTGAATGTGAGGCTCACTGATTTGAGAAAAATTTGTTATTAATTGATGGTAATAGCCCATCATACCTACGATTACCTGCTTATCTAGGAGGCTTTGAGGGCAAGCATTTTAGGTCTAGCTTCAAACTTTTCCTGTAGGGCTGAATCCCACTTTGAGAGATAGAATGACGAAGTTCAAAATTCCTTTTAACAAAAAGCATTTTAGGTTTCAAGTTGATG
>JAKSZP010001105.1:0-11146 GCA_022478985.1 Massospora cicadina | reverse complement strand
GTCACTGCTTAGTATTTAAACAATTTGAGGTTCATAGTGAGATGTATGAAGGATTCAGTATAAGCTATGAACATCCAAATTAGGAAATGTGAGGTTTTGACCTATTGGATCTATTGAAACTCACGTTGCTTTAATGGAATGGTTGAGGAATGGTCAATAGTAGGTAGGACCAGTCTGTTAGGTAAGGATTTAATATACTGGAACCAATCACCATTGTGAAAGATTTTTGCACCTGTGGGGATCCCCTCTGAGGCTATAAAAGGGGGTGGTCCCCGCGTAGTTGGTTTTGCTAAATTATTTATGGAATTAGGATGGATCTCAGATGGGCTCACTTGATTCCGCTGCTTGGTCAAAGCAATCCAACTACTTAATCTCATGTTAATTGGCTTACAAATCAATAATGTATTGCCCCAATTTGAAGGGTTCCACTGAATTGGCCAGGATCATTTGACCAATTTTGTCCATATTATGATCCAATGCTCTCTTACTGAAATATTGGACTTGTAATTGTCTGACATTACCCCCTTCAAGAGTGTTAGGGGAAGATTAAGGGTGCAAGAATCAGCCATGGACATGGTAAATGGTAACTCCGGTAGCCAGGGATCTTTATAGAGTACTCATCCCCTCACTTATAAGTGATGACAAAAGGGCCCTCTCAGATAGACCCAAGCTTCTCACGTCTGGTAGTGATACAATTATGGTAGTATAGCACCAAATCTGACACTTTGAAGGTAGGTAGAGAGTGCCAGATCTTGTTAGCTGCTTTACCCTCTTAGTTGACCATCTTTGCCAAGTTGGTCATCACTTCTGTTTGCAACTGGATGGTGTGCTGGGCTAACTTCTTCATAGCTTGCTCAGGGTCAGTCTTATTGGAGAAGCTATTTTTTCTTGCAACGCTAAAACTCTGGGTTCTCACCCATACAATACTTTGAAAGGCGACATTTTGAGGCTCAATTGATATCTGATATGGTAAGCCATGAGAGCACTGTATAAATAGAGATCCCAGTGAAGAGGGTCAGAAGTGGCCATTATTTGTAAAATGGAGACCAGGGTCCCATTGGCTCTTTCCACGGTACCATTGGTTGAGGGTTATAGGGGGCAAGGAAAGCTGTGGTGTCAAATAAAGTAACGAGGATCTTCACCACTCTGGAGGTAAAATTTTCCCATTGCACATATCAGGACCTGAGAAAAACCATGGCGAGAAAATATATACTAATGAAGGAACGTGGCTTTGGTTTTGGAAGTTTGAGTAGGAAAAGCCACAGCCTCAATCTATTTTGTGATATGATCAATGCTGACCAAGATATAGCGATGCCACCAGAGGTATGAGGTAGAGGCCCTACCACGTCCAAACCTATGGTGTGGAAATGTTGAAGGGTGTAGACGGTCGATACTTGTACCTGGTCTTGTAGCTGGATCGCTTCTTGCAGGTCAGATACTCATCTAAGACTTCAGTTATTTTCTCCATGATGGCCTCCCAGTAATATCGCTCTTTAGTCCACTCATATGTTTTCTATACTCTGCAATGCCCTAGAAGGGTATGGGACTCTAGAATCAGGGTACTCTCCCTGATGATCTGAGATAGGGCAACCAATTCACCCTATTTTCTTATAAAACTTCCCTCTTTCCACCTTAGTGTTGTGGGAGTGTCAAGCTAATGTTTTCCTGAGGGTTCATCCTTGTCTTACCAGGCGTTGGGGGTAATAAAGAGGTCGTGCAGACTCTCATCTTTACTATTATCCAGACAAAGGATAGGTAGCCAAGTCAAAACATCAACTATAATATGATGGTTTCCAGCTCGGTGCTCAATCTTCATATCAAAATGTTTGAGCTTTAAGGCCCTGAGAGCCAACCGCCCAGTGGTATCCTTCATATTATGTAACCAAATCAGGGAGGCGTGGTCAGTGACCACAGTGAAAGAAATCTCAATTAAGAAAGGGCGGTAATATTTTTACAGACAGAAGGACTGCAAGGCACTTCTTCTCAGTGATGCTATAATTATGTTCAGCCTTGGAAACGCCTTGCTGAAATAGGAGATGGGGTGATCTACGCCATTAGCATCCAGTTGAGCTAGAATGGCCCCAACCGCGTAGTCAGAGGCATCAGTAATCAAGAGGAAAGGTTTACTATAATCAGGTTGGTGCAAGATTGGACTCTTATTCAACAACTGCTTTAGTGTCTAAAAGACAGCCTGTTTTTCAGTTCCCCAATGAAAAAGGACATTCTTATCCAATAGCCGGACAAAAGGCCTACTTTCAAAGCAAACTTGGGGATAAATTTGTGGTAATACCCCATAATACCCAAGAATACCTGGATATCGTGCAGGATTTTAGGAGCGGGAATTTTGGATATGGCCTCAACCTTGCCTTGGAGAGGATAAATCTCTTCCTGTGAAATGGCGTGTCCAACGAAACAGGGTTCCTACAGAAATTTGTGCACTTTATGGGCTTTAGCTTGATGTTATCCTCACGTAGGCGCTGAAACACTGCATTAGGTGATCAAGATGGTCGTTGAAGGTTTTTGAGAACAACATAATGTCATCGAGATTAACAATAATGCAACTTAACACCAAATCCTGCAAAATGTGGTCCATGGATCACAAGAAAGCTGTGGGGGCGTTGCTTAACTCTTGAGGTAGTCAGGTAGTTTGGAAGAGACCCTCATATCAAATAAGAGTATATTTCTCCTGATTTTGGGGAGAGGCCTATTTGCCAACAACCACTAGCTAGGTCCATGGCTGGAAAGAAGTAGAGGTTGATAGTTGAGCTAGGGCGTCATCAATTCAGGGGATAGTTAAAATATCCTTCTTGGTGAGATTGTTCATTTTATGGTAGTCCATAACTTCCCAATGACCTCCATTTTTCTTTTTATTAGTAGAAGTGGGGATGACCAAGGGCTTTGGGACAGAATCAGCAACCCAGCGTCCAACTACTGTTTTAGCTCCGTCTGTATCTTTACCTCCTCAACTTTTGATTTATGGTAGGGTTTAGCTTGGATGGGATGAGCATCTTTCTATTTATTCGATTTATTCGAGGTACGCTGACCAGGGGACGGACAGTACCAATCACAACACTCAAAATGGCAAAACAAACTACTAACCAAGTGGGAAGCAGAAACTGCTTAACCCACCATGGCAGAGGGTGAGGAGGGGTCGGGGGGTTGGTTTTCAGAAAGACCCGCCTCAATCAAGGGGTGTTGGTTGCAGTACCAGATCAGAGCAGAGAGCCAGGGCGTTGGGGCATCTGCATAGTGGGGGCTGAGGTCAGCGTAGTAGGAGTTTTCACTACTGCATCAAGATAATGACGGGAAAGTGTCTCAACAAAAGCTGCGAGGAGAACTTCAGCTTCTTTGCGGGCTTGAGGAAGTTGGGTGAAAAGGGAGATACTGTGGCGGGTGATTTTGGCTGAGGGGTTGAATGAAGCAAGTGTTGCGACATTCATAACAGCAATTTCAGCATCAACAAATAATTTTGAGATGTCACTGCAGGGAGATTCAGGGAAGTCAGGGGGAAGAAGATGGTGGGCAGGCCATGCTGGAGCTGAGCCACTGACTGGGCCACCGCGGTGCGTAGTTTTGGGCAATGAGGAGAGGCCACCGCAGCTAAGGCGAGCTGGTGGTCACTTTGGAAGGGGGTTGTATTGGGTAGAGGAGCAAAATGGCGAGGGTAGGGGTTTCATCAAAGTCGGGAAGGAAAAATTCTGCCCGACCATAATCGCCATGGCAGAGAGGTTGACCTGTATGCTTACTATTAAGGATATTACCTGATTCATCAGTTTCAGCCAATAGATCCCATGGATTTTGGTTCACTGGAATAGTGGCATTTAAATTTGAGTGGGTAGGATTGGGCGAATGGGCAGCTGCTTGGGTATGAATGTTGGTCCAAGCATTGCTCTGATTGGCTGGCGTAGATTTAGGTGGGAGTTTGAGGATGGAGGTTTTGGGTGGGGCTGATTTTCCATGGGGCCCACTGAACGAGATTGGAGGGTGGGAGGGGGCAGCAAAGCGCCCCATACTGAACCTCCAGAGGGGGCTCAGAAGCTGCATCAGCAGATTTGGCCTTAGGGCATGCTCTTTTTGCATGGTCGAGGCCAAAGCAGAGGAACAAATCTGCCTACCATTATTGACCCGAGCCCAAAAGAAATGATCAGGCGCTGCAGCCACACTAGCGTGGGGTGGGATTTGTTGGGCTATGGTAGGGTGGTGTGGTATGATGGTGGCTGTTGCACGAGGAGCAGCAAGGCGTTCTGCACCAGAAGGAATGGCAAAGATGAGGTTGGGCTGAGTGCCATAAGCCATGAGCCCGCGACCAACTGGTCATAGAAAACCTGAGGTGGAAGGTGGGATGGGAGATTTGCAAAGGATACCACTAGCGTGGTGTCTGAAGGAGGTGAGTACGGGTTGTGGGAATGGGGTTTTTTTTATAAATTAGAGGAGTTTGTGCTGCCGCTTCAGCATCCTCCTCAGATTGGAACCCAACGTCAAAGTAGCCCTTAAAAGGGCCGAAGCCTATAAAGCCAGCTGGCGCAAAGGCTGTAGTGGCTAGGTCAATAATTGCCTTATCGGCATATGGGAACAAACGTCCATAGTCCACTCTGAGGCAATAGCGAATTCAGAGCGAGGGAGGGCGAGAGGATGGGGGCGAGAAGGGTGGATGCGCGCCAGGTGGAGTGCTAGGTCTCGTGGGGGGACAAAACGGTTGGAAGCAGTGGGCGGGCTGTTTGAACCTGTCTGAACGCGCGCTGCCTGCAGGGCGGAAAACGCTAGGTGGGGGTGCACTGCTGCCCCACACTGGGGTGGCAGGCGGCAGAGCCAAGGACATCAAAGAATAGGTTTGGGCAGATGGCTGTGGATAAATTAACTTAAATTTAAAATCGCTCAAAAGTGACTTTGAGCGGTTAAAGAGAAGTTGGGATGAGCATCTTCAACGTCAAAAGTGTGAGTCCAACCCTTCATGTGCCCATAGTTGGTATCAGAGGTAGAGAAAATGTTTCTATAGGTTTATAATAACGTATGAGTTTTATTAAGCTCTGGAGGTTAGATCATCATAGATTTGAACAGTGGGCAGAGTACATAACGATTGATCAGCACTTAGGCCCATAACTGCCATAGACCCAATACAGTGGACTTGCTTGATATCCTTAATGCGTATCTGCAGGCCTCTTCCAATAACCCAGATGTTTTTATGAACATGTCCGTTGGTGTGGGATTATTCAACAGGAGAGTGATTAAAGTTGACAAGTTGGGTCTAGCACGCTTGGAAAGACTCTAGGCTCAAGAGGGCTAACTCCATCAATGCTGATTAGGTGCAATAGACAGTTGTGGTGGATTTTAATGGTAATCTTCATGTCAACTACCCGTTGTTCACCCGCCTTGATTACTACCTCTTAAGATGCATAGAGAGGGATACCTTATAGAGCATCCACTGATTTAGGTAACATCTTGGTGTTGCGTCCTGATATTGTATAGTGTAGGGATAAGGCGGATGAGGGGTACTCAACAGTGCAAGTCTAATCCTTTTTATTGAGCTCTTCAATGGTTATAATTAAAAACTTTTCTTTCTCGTTGCAAACACTTTTGCAACCCATTCAATTCAAGACTAAATCTAGTTTGATAATCTCATAGAGGGGATTAGTCTGCGCCCATGTCTGGGAGCAGTTGGGCAAGCAAGGCAAGAGGAGCAGGTGGAAGGCCCGCGGCCTCTAACGTTTGAAAACGCCCCGGAGAATCTGGCGGAATAGAAAAAAATCTAAAAAAACCGGTGGTCACAATTTCCCCGGAGATACTCGCGTGGCAAGCATGATGCAACCAGTACATCAATATGCCACATTCCCAGCCACTTTCGTCGGTGGAATTCGGAGTCCGTGTGTATCTGGACATCCAATAAACGGCCCTATGGGAAAAATTTTGTGAAGATGTACACAAAATTTTCCCGACCGCGGTGTATGTTGCACCTCACTCCATGTTGTGCGGTTGGCTGGACCTAGGTTTTGAAAGCAAAATAGCAGCAGACGAGGCTGCAGCAGTGCGCGTAGTGGTCAACCTCCCCGAAGGGCAATGGGTCGTCAAAACTAAATGCACCAGATGGACAAAAGCAAACCAAATTTTCCTCACGTTTGACTTTTTGCCTACTACAGTAAAACGTGACATTTTGGAGTAACACCTGAAAGATGGTCTCGCCATATATGGCGAAATACAATCTTTTGAAATGCAACGTTTCACGCTGATGCCACACCTGTGCACCGGCAAAGCCATCGCAGTTCTGACCCCAACTGAGGAGATTGCAAAGGACCTAACCCAGATCCCGCACTCCACCTTTATTGATATCGCAGGGCACACCACCCACCCATTCTGGGTAACTGGACAGCGCGCCCCCCATTTGCACCCACTGTGATGCGTTCAGCCATAAGACACACGCGTGCCCCATTAAAGAGGGCGTTACATTCCAAGAGCACCCCTCAGCGGTTATGGCCAGCGGAGAGGCGCACTACAAACCAACTGCAAGCACCAAAGAGGCTTTCCTGTGGGGAGCACAAGGCTGCTACCTATTGGTAAAGCCCATCTCCCCGCAGGAGTGGAAGAAGGCCAAGCAGGCCCATAGGACTGCAGCCAAGGGAAGGCCAAGGTCACCACCACCATCCCACACTCACAACGCCAGGAGGACATGGAGACCTTCGCGGCAGAAGCAACTTGGGGAATCCATCACCCAATCAGATTGGGAGGCCCAAGCTGAATGGGCCACTCAATCTGAGGATCCGATGGGAGATTTGATCTCACCCAATCGCTGCACCCAAGCCCCAGTTGAAACTGACTTGGGACCTATCCCAACCAAAAAAAAATTTTTGCCCCACTCGACGGTGCACCGAACTTATCCGCACCGCAAAAAATTCGTCCAACGTTGGGAAAACAAAAGTGAAGGCCAAAGCCAACGCGACTCTTTCTGCAAAAATTAACAAAAACCCCGATAGCATTGCTGCTAATACCCGCGCTGCTGTGAAAGCCAGTGGGGACCTGGAAGAGGCTGGTGGGCCAGGGGGCCCACCCCCCTCACACCTAAGGTGCGATGGGGGAAACCTTCACTCTAGGGATGCTGAATATCGCCGGACTCAAGGCCTCCATGTCCCGGGCTAGGAAACTGAGTTTTTTACAAAATAATTTACCTGTGGATATACTGGCCATCCAGGAAACCCACTGTCCATGAGGTTCCGAGGATGCTTGGAAAACAATGCTCCTACCATCCCTATCCTTTTGGTCGAAGCACTGTGGGGTGCTAATTCATAAAAACAATTTTTTCAAATTTACATCTTCAGAAACATTCCTAAATGACCGAGTGCTTGTTGTCACCTTCTCATGGGCCGATGTTGCACACACAATCGTCAACATTTATGCCCCAAATGGTGCACAAGAGCGTCAGGAATTTTCTTGTCAGTCAAATCCCTCCCACTACCCCCCAATTCTTTCCTAATCGGTGACATGAACTGTTGGCTAACCTCACCAACAGACCGGTGGCTGCCCTCACCCCACGCCCCACAGGGTCATGTAGAACTACGCGTTCTAAAAGCCACCCTTGGGTTAATGGATGCGCTGCCGTGACATGCCCCACTGCTCAAAAACATGATGCGTCCCCACATCCACAACGGCCAATTAAGGTCCATGACCCGCATTGACCTTATTCTAGCACTGGTGAAATCCCACCCCACATCTCCCACTTCAAAACAACAAAAATGGAATTCTCCAACCACCGACTGGTCTCGATAACATACCACTTACCCATCACAGTTGCAAAGGCCCCACATTGGTGCAAAATCCGCCCCCCAGAGCTTGCGTCGCCAGGATTTTCCACGTGGGTGGAAGAGGCAACTTTGGCAAAATCGTTTGTTGCACCATTTTGCGCGGACCCCAATTCCACATGGGCAACTTTCAAAAAAGACACCATCCGCCACTATTGCCATCTCTCATCCAGACGCTCACGAGCCACATCAGCGGTTATATCACCCGCGCTGGTGGAATTGGACCACTTGGAGTCCAACATTCCAGCATCAGGATATAGCCCTGCATGGGGCCAGAAGTGGGCGGAGGCAGCAGCCCACCTTAACGCACTTGAAAGGCAACACAAACATCGGGTTTGTGTCCAATACAGGGCCACACGCATCACTAAAGGCGAAAAGTGCACCGCATACTTCTTCAAAAAAAATTTTGCACCACGCCAGAGTGTGGCCTGCACACAGGTGTGAAGATTGGATAATTCTATCGTGGACACACCGGCCGAAGTGGCAATCAAAATGCAAAGATATTACTCTGAGTTATACCGAGCCGAACCAATTCAGCCAGCTGAAATGGCGGAATTTCTTGACAGAGCTCATATCTGCACCATTTTCCGATACCCGGAAATAATGAATTTAATTACTCCAAACGAATTATGGACTACCATTCGTGGTGCGCCAAACCGAAAATGCCCAGGCCCAGATGGCATTTCATATGAGTTCTACAAAAAATATTTTAAATACATATCCCCATTGCTGCTAGCCTCACTCAACCAAAGCCTGTTGGAAACGCGCCTCCTACCAGGAGGACATGAGGCTTTTACAGTCACACTCTTCAAGAAAGGGATAGGCTAGACTTAGCCAACTGGCGCCCCATTTCTCTAACAAACACAGACACCAAAATTTTAACAAAAATCATGGCTAACCATTTAGGGACTGTAGCATCTGTCACCATCTCTCCAGAACAATTTGGTTTCATCCCCAGAAGGTCGATTTGGGATAACGTGCACTCTGTGGCTAATGTGTGTCAGTCCACAGCCTCTGGGGCACTTGTATTCTTGGACCAACAAAAGGCCTATGATAGAGTAAACTGGGAATACCTTAGGGCCTGCCTCCAACAATTCCGCCTACCTCCCCGCTTCATTAACTGGGTGATGCTGCTCACGGAATCTGCAACAATGGCTGTGCGCGGCCCAGGTTTCCTAATGGAAGTAGTCCATCCTCAAAGGGGCCTGCGACAAGGGGACCCCCTGAGCCCACTCTTATACAACTTCAGCCTTGACCCACACTACTGCAAAATATGAATGCCCAACTCACTGGGGTCCATGTGCCAGGCCAAACCCCAGTCAAGATGATGGCATTTGCAGATGATTGCGTGGTGGGGGTGTCTAATGATAAAGATGCACGCGCGCTTGAAGCCCTCATCCAGGAATATTCCTGGGTAAGCAACACGGCACTGAACGCCTCCAAAACCGAAACCATCCTCCTTGGTCGGTTTCAGAACTGCTGGGCCCCAGCAAGTAGTTCTCAACCCAGCTCAGCTGCTCGCCCAAGTCCACGCCTTACTAACTCAAAACACACCGCTCCACTGGTTCTCCCCTTTGTGCCGCGACCTACCATAGGACCGGTACGCCATCTGGGCGTGTGGTTGGAGGCAGGAGGATACGCGTCAGCAGTAATGGAGTGCCATATACTGGACAACGTGACGAAGCGAATCGCCTCTCTCAGAGCCCACCCTACTACCCTCACTGGCAGGGTTGTTCTTGCCAACTCTATGCTCCTATCCAAAGTCTGGTTTGGAGCCCACGCCATCCCCTTCTCCCCAAGCTTCTTCAAATCCCTTTATGCTTTGCTACAAGGTTGGCTTTGGTCAGGCCGCCCTCCACCAGTATGGCTAGAGGTCATGTTTGTCCCTCATCATCATGGTGGCATGGGCCTACTTGACTTCAAAGCCCAAGCCACCAAGATCCTAGGCACTTGGATTGCGGCCGTCACTGCTCCTACACTCCCATCCCAACACTGGTCCCGTGCAGCCCGCTCCAACTTCTCCCGAGCCTTGGGCCTCAACAATCCATCAAACCCCCACTCCCTGATGAAATACCTCGCATCACACACATCAGCCACAGGTCCTCACGGGACCAAAACCCACTACAAACGAATCCTACTCTCCATGCGAAGCGCAGAGTGGAGAATTCGTATTGGTGGACATACAACCCAAAGAGGCCGCCCCTCTCCTCAGTTCACACAAGAGGTATAGGGGCTACCCATCCATGATGGCGTGATCCCCATTCGACCCCAAGTCCTATCCAGGGTGGACTACCTGGACATGATGGACATCCCTTATCCACTGAAACCCAAAAGACTATCTGGAAATACGCACACCATCCTCTGTTGCAGCCTCAAGTCCGCTCCCATGTGTGGCGCTGCCTGAGGCAGGTGTATCGTACAGCTGAGCGCTCTAGTGCGTTACACTCATCCTGTGTCGTGTGTGGCCAGTATGGAACGCTGTTTCACCGCCTGGAGAAGTGCCCCACATCTAAAGTAATATGGCGCGAAGTCCAACGTCTGCTAGGCCAGGATCAAACACATCCCTTCAGTCTGTCAAGAGATATGTTTGCTTAATCAATGGCCTCCCCCTCCCACCCCTCCTTCGTGCTCTGGTGGTTGCAATCGCCATGTGGACTATCCACAAGATTGTCTTGGATGCCATCGCCAGATCCATCCCCACCCTCCCTGAAGCTGTCCACAGATTCCGGTCTCATATGGTGGATTACTTTCAAGCGTGGATGTTTGGATATCTCCCACCACGTCGCCGGCAGCTGGTCTCCTCCTGGTTCCCAGTCTGGTTCATCAAATCAGACCCCTTCCTCCACACGTGCTCAATAGTGGCTACGCCCCCTACACACGTTCCCTCCCCCTTCCCATAAGTGGCGTTCCCGCTGGCAACAAGAGATAGCATCGCTTCTCTGGGGTGCCTCACCTGGTACTGAGTTTTGTCTCGTCTGAGTCATATTCAGAAGTGTCCGTCCCATGGTCAGCCTTCCCCGCAATAAATTTAAAAATTCATTGGTTTTTAATTAGAGGAATCTCATAGTTCAGCAGGGAGAGATATCCCTGCTTCAGGTTAGTAAACACCTTCATATTCGAGAATAAACTGGCCCAAATAAGTAGATTGTAGGTATTATTGGTCAAGTCCACTGCCGGAGCTGACAAAGATAAGCTTGCTAAAATGAATAAGTAGAGAATAGTATACACCAATGACATTTGGTGTTGATTGGCCCGCAGTTCCAAATTCTTGGGTTTATCTGAGGTCGGGAGCCATTTAATCTTTTTAATGAGTTTTGAAGACACAACGTTTACAGGTACCCAGTGTTGAGAATATCCCT